>BQNB010121610.1:0-20431 GCA_026074375.1 Tanacetum coccineum
AATTTCAAGAAAGATGCAACATTAAAGCTTTTCAAGAATGGCATGAGCATGTCAGTCCAGAAGTCGCAAGTCCACAAGATGGCAAAGTTACAAGATGGCGTAGAGATTGTGCTTGGTTGATGATCCAAGAAGTCAATGATCACTACAACATATTCACAAGAGAAAGTCAAGAGTACGAGCTAAAGACTAAGGATAAAGCATAGTATGCTAGGTTTAAAGTTTGTAAATTGGAGTGACCTCCCTTAGGGAGAGATTGTTGGAAACACGAAAAGTGTCGGTCACTTCCAAAGTTGTAACAAGTCTTAGCTCGTAGTTAGTATAAGGATTAGATTAGTAATCTAGTCCGGCCCAAGGCCCATGGGTGGCCCAACTCCAGCCCATGGCCGGCCATTGTAACTATAAATACACCCTCTCCTAGTCTTGGAGAGGGTTGGTTGTTTCATTTTGTTAGTTGTTTCATTTCACACATTAATACATTCATCCATTTCCATCCAATTTCTCTCTAACATCCCAACCCACATCTCACTCTTGTTCTTGGTTGATTCATTAGATTACTAGTATTCTACAATTTAAGAGTACACTTTAACTAAAAATGGAAATGGAAATTTAAGAAGTACATAAGCTAAAGCTAAAAACTTAAAAGCTAAAAAAACTAGAAAAAAGATGATCCCCAAATGCGTGTGTGAGATGAGGCTTTTATAGCTGGCAAAGAACCTTCTAGGCTCTTAATTCTGTTAGAAGCTTGTCCAATCACCACCCTTCATTTCACCAATCATTGGAGGCTTGATTATATCCGTTGGATCACTTGTGAGCTCACACGGATTGCCAAGCTGGCAAATCCGTTTGAGACTCACTTGTGTTTGTTTACTGAGAGAAAACAGTACAAATCCCACCTCTCTTTGTGCTTCCACCATAGATGACGTATGACTTGAGTGTGAGTGAGGCCTTGAGATTACTTTTCTAACCTTGCCATCATGTTGTTCATTACTTGAATTGACTTCCGTATCCTTTAATTTTGAAAACCCCTTTGATTTGACTGAAGGCACGTTTGGGACGAAGGGTGAATAGTGCCAAGCCCTTGGCGCTCTTTTTTAACTGAAAAGGTTAATAACGGTTTACACTTTGGCCTCTTGTCAACTTCAGTCCTTGTGGTTTTATATAACTAGGTGTAGTGTAAAAAGAGTTTATAAAATGACAGTTCGGGTCCTTGTGGTTTATGAAAAGGGAATGGACTAGGATTTTGGGCTTTAGGATCCGGGTAAGGCCCATTTAGGATTTAGAAGGCCCATTAAGCTTTTTAGGGCCCAATAAGGGAGGAGGGGACATTTTTTTGACTTTTGTAAGAGTTGAGGGACCAAAGTGAAATATTTTGAGGATTTGTCCTTTTGTGTTTGACTTTGTTTGACCACTGTTACTGGACTTTGATTTTTCTTGGCTGATTTTGACTGAGGCTTGACTTTTCTAGCTTCGGCTTTGTACTCTTCTGATTCTCGTGTCCGTGCTTGCCCGTTTTTGACTGTTTTTCTTGTGATTTTTGACTGATCCATACCTGCACACACAAAACACAAATACAAGCATATTTTTGCCATTTTTGGTCTGTTTTGGGTTCAATTGGGTTATTTTAAGCATAAATGGATATGTGTATTCTACACTTATCAGAAGCTTTTAAGAAATTTGAAATATTAAGTAGGAAAATTCAAAGCCAACTAGGTAGTTCTATACTAGTTATTGGAACGGATCATTGTCGGGAATTTGATAATAAAGTACAATTCGAAGCTTATTGTAATGCACAAGGCATTACCCATAATTTCTCGGCTCCATGTACTCTACAATCAAATGGGGTAGTAGAAAGAAAGAATAGAACTTTACAAGAGATGTCTAGGACTATGCTTAACAAACAATCCATTACACAAAAGTTTTGGTGTAATGTCGTTGATACGTTAACTTATATACTATATAGAATATTAATTCGACCAATACTAGGAAAAACCCCTTATGAATTATTTAGAGGTAGGAAACCCTCTTTAGAATATTTCAAAGTATTTGGAAGCAAGTGCTTCGTTTTAAATACTAAAGACTATCTAAACCAAGTTTGACCCAAAGTCATACGAAGGTGTTTTCTTAAGATATTCTCAAAATAGTAAAGCCTATATAGTATTAAATAAACATACAATGAAAGTCGAAGAATCACACAACGTGACATTCGATGAAAGTCCCTCTACTACCAAATCATCACCATTGATTGATGTTGATTTTGGTGAAGAATAAGCTATTAGAAATAATGCTAAAGTATTAAATAATAATAATGAAGAAGATGAGTCGATAGAAGTTGACGAAGTCGTTAACATTAAGGAATCCAAGAAGCATCCACTAGATCAAGTCATGGGAAATCTTAATCAAAGAACCTTAAGATCTCAAGCCCAAAATCATAGTAATTTCTTTTGTTTTATATCTACTATATAACCCAAAAATTCCAATGAGGCATTAAAAGATGAAAGTTGTATGTAGCTATACAAGAAGAACTAAATCAATTTATAGCTAATGATGTTTGTGATTTAGTCCCTCTACCCATGAGTCAATCCGTCATAGGAACAAAATGGGTCTTTAGAAATAAATTAGATGAAAATGGTATAGTGTCTAGAAATAAGGCTAGGTTAGTGGCACAAGGATATAATCAACAAGAAGGTATAGATTATGATGAAACATACGCTCTGGTAGCTAGGTTAGAGTCAATTAGAATACTTCTTGCTATTGCTTGCGCAAATGATTTTAAATTATACAAAATGGATGTAAAAAGTGCTTTTCTAAACGGTTTTATAAACGAATAGGTTTACGTTGCTCAACTTTTAGGGTTCATTGATTATGAAAAACCAAACTATGTTTATAAACTTAAAAAGGCTTTGTATGGTCTTAAGCAAGCTCCTAAGGCTTGGTATGATAGACTAAAAGTATTTTTGATAAAACATAATGTAGCAACTTGTATAATTCAGTTTAATATTTAACCATTCGTTTTCATTTATTATTTTGATTTTAAATGATAATACTTTTACAAGTAAATATGAAATTTCAATCGCGTAAGCTTAAATCGTAAACAATATTAAACTATGATTAGTCTAGGTGTTCTAGACATTTTATTTTCTTATAATCATATTTCATATGTACTATTGCTATTTTGCTATTTTATGTAAACATTGTACGTTTTACATTTTACGCAAACTTAAACCTACATTTATAGGTTGTAACAATGATTATGTACTCCGTTAAACTTATAACACATCTAATATACTTAGTTAGAGTATATTGATAAGTTTTAGCATTTTCATAGGCATAGTATTTTTATGATACCCAGTTTTAAGTTTCGTGACTTAACGGCTTAACATTAGTAATTACCGGGACCAAATTATAGCCCGTAGGGTAATAACGTCACAATGAAGCAACTCTACACTTATCTTGGCAAGCAAGGAACCATACAGCACACTACCTCACCATGAGGTGGCATGCATTTAGCAAACCACAAGACCACTTAGTCTTGAATCATCATACATGGTCTTATAGTAAGACACGTGTCATTAATACTAGATAATATCTTGTATAAGTTGCTTCACCTCAAGGATACTCATTTAAAGATAAGATAAAACTCTCTCATCCCTCCTCCTTGGTATCTCCTAAATGTGCACCATCACCACTTCTTCACCATCCATGTCTTGATTTCAAGTTACAAGTTATACTATAAAAGTGAAGAGTTTAGTAAGCTCTAGAAGGTTCTTGAGTTGTTTTGGTAATTCCAAGCTTACAACATGACATACACAAGACCAAAGGCTGAATTAGAAGACAAAAGTAAAAGGTTTATAAGGCTACCAAAAGTTAAGTTGAAGATTTGAAAGACTTATTGGTGATAGAAAGACTTAGTGTTCTTGGGTTTCTAGTGTTTTCCATCCAAAAACTTGTAAGAATTATGTTTAGCTTCCATGTTTTTCTTCACTTTTATATAGTTCATATCTTGTATAAGTTATTTTGAATTGATTATATGTTGTACATGGTTAAAACACAAGTTAAACTTACATAGGTCTTAGAATAAAACTTGTTTAGAAACTCCTTTAAGACAACTAGTTTGATACAAATAAAAAGTATGATGTAGAGGAAGTTAAAACAAGAATATGGCATTTTAAATCACATTAAAAGGACTTGTGGTTAGAAAGATGCGACTAGGTAAAATTGACTAAGAAATATTGATGTTGGGCAAAAAAGTTTATGATCAGTTGATAAAACATATGATCTGGGCAAAATTAGTAGGTTTTGGGTATCAATTAAATACTAGGTTGTAGCCCTATGTCTTGTGATCATTTTGCCAGGTGGCTTGACCCGATTCGATGTCATGGCAAAGGTGTGTAGATTCTGCACACCTGTAGTAAATGGTTGTTATCTCTATATTTTTGTATAGTAAACCCTAAATATGTAAAACTAAAAGTTGTAGATGACTCAAATATCTAACCACGCTCATTGGTTTGAGCTTAATCGGAGTTACGGTTTAAAAATGACAACCATTTCACCGGGAATGATGTTGGCTGTCCAAAAACAACCATGATCTTTAATGATGTATCGACCATTTTGAACCATTTTCACATATAACTTATAACTACCAAATACTATATTAATAGGGAATTTCATAATCATATGAGGCCTCTTCGGGGTGTCGTATTGACGAGTTGTGGATTTACGATTTCAAGTGTCATGGCTCCTCATACGTTCACTACATGACCTCAAAATTATGATAGCCCGAACGATAGTATGATGTTATTTATAAAAGAAGAATAGCCAAACGAAACTTTGGAGATACTTCATATAACTTAAGAATCTATGTTCAACATTATAATCAAAGTTAATAACTTTATATTATCATACCTTATTCTAAGACACGATCACTATATTTTCATAGGTCATCGTTAAAGCTTGTGATCTCGCAATACACTAACTATCGTTATAATCCACTACTGATCACTACAGTGAGTTCATAGTGTCGCCTTTACTTATTTACATGCTTTATAAACACGCAAGGGAGATACATGCTAAAACATATACTTACGGACAATTACTTTCAAAACTGTATGCTTTCCTGAATATATTATTGCTTGTGTCTAAGTCCCTTCATGCCATAAAGTCCCCCACATCATGGACCATAAATCACTTGTGTGTGAACGCGAATATTGTGGATATGCCTACAGATTTTACAGGAATCCCATTTGTTAGTTAGCCAGATGGTAACCAAAAGCACTAATTTGTAACTGCTAGGTATATTGCAATACGTATACGGGCATTATCATTCAATATATCATTATTGATATAACTTTTTGATTCCATGAGCTTAGAATTCAATAATATCTATTTATATGATGATTGTATTCGTTTCAATTATTACTATAACTATGAAAACTTGATTGTCCATTTCATAAACCTATGAATTCACTCAACCATTGTGTTGACATTTTGTCATGTTTTATCTGAGGTCCTTAAGGTATAAACGGCTTACTTCTGAAGGTGTATGGTGATATGTTTTAAGACGCTTGCATAACAATATCAGTTCGATAATCTTCATAAACCTTAATTATTTACTACTTGTATACCATTATTAAACTTGTGGGACCTTGAATCAAACACTGATATTTTGTATTATTCGAAGAAAATGTATTTCAAACATCTCATTTAGAGTCATTTTCTGTAACTGTTCTGGTGTCTGAAGTAATACCCTCGTCCTACATTAGCTGCTATTCAAAAACTAAGGGTGCACAGAATGGTACTCAAGCTAAAGTTAAAGAGAACCAGGTTTGCATATTATACCCAGACTAAAACTACTATTTATAGTTAAACGCTTCTAACTCATGTATTGTCTTCACTTCCGAGCCAGACCCATATACTTTGACACATCATTGTTTTTATTCATATAAATATTTAACTAGCTATGAGCACGTATACCTTTTTGTAGAAATCATGTCTGTACCCGCTTCTCCCAAACTTGTTCCTCATTACCCGATCATTACCAATTAACCACCACTTTGCAACCAAACCCTCCAAAACCTCGACAATAACTATCTTGATGCCGTCGATTATGATGACGAAGAGGAACCTTATGAAGATTTAGATAAGGAGGAGGAGGATCCAGAAAAGGATCCCGAAATGGACTTAGACGAATAGGAAGAGGATTCTGAAATGAACATAGATGATGAGGAGGATGAGGAACCACTTCCTGCATCCCCACCACTATTGTCTCCACTACGAACATCACCTCATGTGTTAGAATCCTCTTCTAATTATGATATTCCTGTTACCACTACTACCACTGTGGGTAGACCTTACAAAGGTCCATTGTCTACCTACGAGGTTGGTGAACCTTCCTCCGTAGCATCTGCATTAGTCTTTTTTGTAAGATACGAGTTAAATCAGTTGGAACATGACTTTGGCATACTTGGAAGTCGTGTTCAATCTTTAACACAGGGTATGGGTACCCGTAGGACCGAGATTGCTGAAGCCTACAAAGAGGGAATTAGAGCTCGACAACGTCTAGACAAGTTCATTTGGGAGATGAGTTTTGTTATTGAGCGTGATATCCCCTAGCTGATGAATGAATCAATAGCCACGGGAGATAGATTAACCCTGCTTGAGCAAGATAATTTCAAAAACTAAGAGGAGATTCAAAAGTTGAAGAACCAAGTTTAGTCAGCCAATATTTCTGCCACTTTAGCAGCAATGGATAGGAATCGAATAGAGAAAACTCAAGATCAAAATGGTAAACAAATTCAAGAACTAAGACACCACCTGACCTCGACATAAATTAGGTTGGAGGTTGCTAAGGTTGACTGGTATAGACTTGAGTGTGAGTTGTATAGTGTACGCGTTCAAATGTACGCTATACAGCAAGAGATGTACTGGAGGGGATTCGAAGAAAATCGCCCTACCGAAAGCATTGATGTGTTGGCCACTTATGGAGATGATGATCTACCAGACCTAACAGAACCTTTACTCGCAAATAGACCCTATGTACCAACAGTATTATCTTATCTTTTGTAAAGAACATGTAATAGAATATTAGTAGTTTCTCTTTTGTAATTACTTATCTAAGAGTCTTAGATAGTAAAATTTGAAGAAACCCTGTAAAGGTATAATAAATTCGTAATCGAAGTAATAATTATCGGATCAACAATAAATTAATGAAATTTTTGTTATATAAAGATATTAATATATGTTGTCTTATATATTAATATTCTATCATATCCCGTCAAGACACCCATTAAACAACATCCTAATTATACCACATCTTTTTGATAAATAGAATCAAGCCGCAGAAAAGAATGAGTAACGCCGCTATCGAACGAATGATCGCTGATAGAGTAGATGCAACAATTGTAGCGGAACGAACAGCCGCAGCTGCTAAAGCTGTCGAAGTTGCCAGAGCTGCCACATCTGCTGAAACAACTAGATCTGCCGCAACTGTCGGCGGTGCAGGAGGTTCTAATAATGCGAGACCAACTGCGGGTGCTGGAGGACCCAATGTTGCGGTACTAACTGTAGATGCCATAACGATGAATGCAATACCTGAAGTCAGGGGTTGTTCGTATACTGAATTCATGAAGTGTGAACCTACAAAATTCAAGGGTACTGAAGGATCCGTGGGATTAACCTACTGGCTTGAAAGATCGAAGTTAGTGTTTTTGATCAGCAAATGTGCTGAGAATGATAAAGTTAAATATGCCACTAGTACATTATTAGATGAAGCACTGTCATGGTGGAACTCTGTAGCTCAACCTATTGGCATTGAGAATGCCTACAAAATTCCTTGGGGTTGAACTGAAAAAGATGATGATTAAATAGTACTATCCTCGCAGTGAGGTACAAAAATTTGAAGTCGAACTCTAGAATCATCTGGTTAAGGGAGTGGACATAACAACTTACAACCGCCGATTTCAAGAACTACCATAGTTCCAACCACAGAGAAGTTATTGGAAAGGTATGTTTGGGGACTCCCACAACCGATACAGGGAAATGTAACTTCTTTTGATCCGGACACAATAGACGAGGCAATGCGAATGGCTCGTATGCTAATGGATCATGTTGTTCGAGCAGGAACTGTTCTGGTACATGACAATAACCACAACCACAACCACAACCACAACAACAACAACCCCAATAACAACAATAACAACAACAACAACAACAAGAGAAGGTGGAATGATAATCAAAGGGGTAACAACAACAATCCCAATAACCAAAACCGGAATATCAACCACCATAACCATCAAAATCATAGGCAGGAGAACGCCAGATGTTATGCTACTGCTGCTACTGCCCCAGCTGGAGGAAGAGGTTACGTAGGAAACTTACCTTTATGCAACCGATGTAAACTACATCATACACCATAAAATGCAAGAAATGTCAAAAGGTGGGCCATCAAACGAAAGACTGTAGAGGAAAGGGCCCGCTACTGGTGCCAACACTCAACCCATATTAACTTGTTTTAGGTGTGGAGAACATGGACACTTCAAAAATCAATGCCCCCAAATGAATGGTCAACAACAACAGGGTGGAGCTCGTAGGAAAGTTTATGTTTGGGGTGATAAGAATGCACAGCAGGACCCGAACGTAGTTACAGGTACGTTTTTACTCAATAACCATTATGCAAAAATTATTTGATTCGGGAGCTGACAAGAGTTTTGTATCAATTTGTAACAACCCGAGTTTTACAACGCGTATGACGATCGCGAGTTCGACATCATTATTGTCATCTTACGAGTTTTTCATAAGCGAACGTCGACATTTAAAATTTTATTTGTCGTAATTAATTATTTTTGTATTTTATTGCGAAGGAAATTTGAAATATTTATTTTTGACCTTTCACGAGTCAACGTTTGACCGCGCGTTCGTTAATCGTTTCGAGCATCGTAAAAATTTACGACGCATCTTGTTATTATTTTTATGATCATAGAATATTATTTTTGAACCTTGTCGTCTTTGTTCCTTGTCCGTTGACCAAAAACTTGCGTTTAATGGATACATTTTATTTAAATTGTGTCTAGCTCACTTTTATTTAAAGGTTACACAAGAATTATTGTTAGTAAATAAATCCAAAAAAAAATTAATGACGAGCCTTTCTAGCCCATATAGCCGATCGGCTATAGCACACCAACACACTCCAAACATTGATTTTTCCCAAGCATGCATAATGATTAAAAAGATTGCTTCCAAGATTGATTAAAAACCCTTCCCATAACCAAGAAAACACCTAGTAAAAACTTTGTGCTCTCCTCTCTTTGTCTTTCTTGTTCGGCCATGTATAGAAACACACACACTCTCACCATTTTTTTAGTTTGATCTAAAAAATACACTCAAACATCTCTCAAAAATGGTTTAGGATTAACCTAGTATCAAGTGGAAGTGATTTTGTCCTTCCTTCTCTTCTTTTTGATTTGAACCAGCCCCCAAACAATCATACTCTTGGTGTTTTGATTTTTCTATCTCATAAATAATGATTAGGAAGTTATGATTTGATCATCTAAGCCATAAAAAGAAACATGCAACAAGGTTTGTTTGGAGTTGAATATTTTTGAATCAAAGGGGTGTTCGGTTTGGTGGTGGGTTCGAATCCAAGCGAGAGACCACAAAGGTGTGGTTTATTTGATTGTTATCATATTGGGTTGGCTTGAGTTTTAGGTTTGGTTTTGTTCTTTGGGTTCGAACCACGACTAGGACACAAAGGGGTGTCTTAGTTTTGGTTATTGGTCATGAAACAAACTTTGGGTAAAGCCTTGAGTGGGATTGGATTTATTTGAGTCTTGATCGATTTGGTTTTGGGTTTTTGGTCTTGGTTTGGCCGCGGCATCAATAAGGAACAAGGAAGGGTCCGACAAATTACTCAATCTATTGAGCGTTTGTAAGTATTCCATTATACTTGCTTTGATTTTTCTACGATATGAATTGATTTCGATGCATGCATATGATGAAATGGGGAACAACTTGCGTGTCTAGGTTAGATCGTATTGTGAATCGATTACGCGATTTATGTGATGTTTATATGTCATTATAGACATGTTCTAATTAGAATAAAAGCCTAAAAATGATTTTTTAAGGTGTTTTATAAAAGGTAAATGTGAGCAGAAAGTTTGGCACGGTAAATGAGGATCGAGATTTCATAAAATCAATTATAGACTGTAAAATATGAAAAGCTTTCTGATACGATCGTTTGATATAAAACAGAGGGCTCTAACTCCTAATAACGAAAAGTAGAGCGAAAACGATATATAAAATATATAAAATTAAAAAGAGGCAGAAATAGTATTATATATAAATATATATATATATATATATATATATATATATATATATATATATATATATATATATTGCTATAAAAATTCAGCACTTATTAAAAATAGTGGTTGCTGTCAGGAATTTAAATGCACGTTTTGAGCCCTTTCAAGTTCGTTTCGGCCTTCAGGAAACACTAAAGTTGCCATAAGAATGTTTTTAAAAACTTTGTCACACGCGTTCGCTGATTCTTGAAATCGAGTAATAACGGACACCACCTAAGGTCAACGTCTGCGTTTTTATAAAAATAGACAAGTTCATGCAGAACAACATGCAGTGGCATTTGGTCAATTTCTGTTCGGAGTTTCGGTTCTCGGCTAAAACTAAAAGTGGACCGATGTCGTTTTTAAACATAAAACAATAATTCTTGTTCGAAAAATTCGTGAAAATATGAATATAACGGGTCTTTTATTAATTAGGAGCGGGTCAGATTTAAACACGTTTATATGAATAAAAAGGAAATGCTATAAGCGTTGACTTATTGAAAGTCAACGGGTTTAAATTCAAAACTTATAGTAAGTTTAATAAAGAAATAAAAAAATAATAATATAATTAATAAACGCTATTATTTTTACGAGTATACCAATTTAAACTTAACGATCTATACGAACGTAATAGATTCTAAAAATAGAAACTTTGTAATAATCGAGATATAACATCGATATGAGTAATTGATAACCACATTGGACGTCGAGGGTTCGACGAGATGAATTATTATTATTATAAATATAATTGTATAACGAGACTTACTAAAAATGGTAACTTTCCGTAATAGTAACTTCTAAAATAGAAAGTTTCTAAAATAAAAGTTTTTCCGATTAGCTATATGAGGAACGATTGTAACCTAATCTTGTGGGGTATTAGGATCTAAGGCGCAGTGGGTTTCTCATCAATGTATGAATATAAAATATATATATATATATATATATATATATAATATATATATATAGTATAATATATATAATAAATAATAAATATATATATAATAAATATAATATTATAATATATATAATATATATATCTAATATATATGATTTTTGTTGATACGATGTACGCATCGTTGATTATACTTTTCGGTATAGTAATCGAGAGACTCTAATTATAGGTCGTTATCGCGTTTGTGGATATTCGTGCTAGACTTCATCAATTGATCATCGGTTTTTGATCAAGGTAAGTTCATTGCCTCGCTTTTAAGTGTTTTAAATGTTTTTAAACCCGCAAGGGGGATACTTGCTTGTTTTGAAAATGAGAACGCAATGTGTTTTGATACTAAATATGATTCCATTTGCTAGTAATTATATGCCTTTTACTGTGTAGCCGTTAGTTGCCTTATTGTGGGTGAACGCTAATGCATTAAATACATCTATTGGGTTTGACAACCCTGTCCGGGGTATGAATCTGACGGTGAGCACCCTGTAATGGATATTTTCTGGTTATTATTAGGGGAAGTGGCATACTTCCCGGTCATGATTTCGTCCTAACGAGGATTGAATGTGTTAATTTCGGTGGCACGGGCTTCATTAGTGGAATACATTATTTTATATATAACATGGTTTAATCGATCAATTTATATGTTTTTGTTGACCCAAATATGCGTTCTAACTATTTGTGAGTAAACTCTATGAATCACTTTAACGTTTGTTACGTTTTTTAAGGATGTAAATCTTAGGTTAGTTGTTTGTTGCTGGCGTTGGAATGACAGGAACGCGGATATCAAGGACGGTGTTTTGGTGAAGTAGTGCCATAAACTAAAATAATGTTTTAGAATGAAGTCGTATTGTGACTTTTAGAAAAATGAATTTCTATGTTAGTATTGGTACCTATGTAACTCTGATCTTTCTAATAAATGAAATAATGTTTGTTTTATAAACGTATCTTTGAACGTTTACTGGGACTCGTGTCCAATGTATTATGAAGAAGCAACCCCAATCGTTGTATTCCGCTGCGTACGCATTTTGGGGTGTTACAGAATGGGATCAGAGCACGGTTATATTGAACAAGTTGTTTAATAAAAACTTAGACTACAACTATTTATAAAAAAGTTTTACGAGTCTTTCACCGATGTTCAATATCCGCGCGCGCATTGTTCCCAATCTTTAGAAGCCTTATGTGGTATATATTTGATTGCATATTGTGTGTGTAACAAGTGGGTGACACTTGATATAAGTAATGATTATATAAGTATATATATGATATATAGATTATATAAAATATAATAATTATATATATACAACATCATTTTTATGATTTATGGCTATATATAAAACTCGGTATTTACGCACCTCAGTAAAAAATTAATGTTCTTTATGCATTTGATGCAATGTATAAAACCGTCCTAATATGTGACAAGTATAAATTTTTACAATATATTAACATTATGTAATGATGGTTACTAATATAAGTATTTCTTTTCTTTTGTAGTATCATGGGCGAACCATTATCACCGGATCGCTTATTTGATTTCCCTATGGATGAGCTGCATCCCGCCTTTAATTTCTTCGCACCTGGACCGTTACCAGGGTATGCTGGTAACCCGAACAATAACAACGGGTGGCTTGAGGCGGATGATTACTTACTTGGAGAGCTTGAGGCTATGGCGGACGAGCAGATGGTCGTTCCTGCGGTTAAGGAGATTGCTGAGCAGATGGTCGTTCCTGCGATTGAGGAGGTTGTTGAGCCGATGGTTGAGGCCGAGGAGCAGATGGTCGCTTCTGTGATGGATATGGAGGAGGACTTGATCGCATTGTTTGGAGAGAATGACGACTTCGAGGATGATGATTCCAAGGACGAGGAGGAGGTTTAAAAGGTGAACGAGGAGTGGCTGATGGCTCATGTCACACCACCTCCTATGTCGTTTGTACCCCCGCCGAGTGTCTACGAGGTTGGAGGTCCATCCATTACTGTTGCCGAGGGACCGTCTTTTCCCCTCTCAGCATCTGGACTTCCTATATCTCCGTCCGTGATTGAGGACTTGAGTACTCGTCTGGGTAACCTGGAATATAGACATGTGAAAAAGGTGATTGTTGGGAATAAATCTTCACAAGATTGAACAGCTCAGACCCAAGAGTTAATACTTGGCTCTTATTAAAACTAACAATATTCACTGAGTTAAGTACTGCTAGTACAATTAGTTAGAACTTGCTAGAGTTAATTTGTACGTGTTAGAGAAACATAATACATGCTGGAAGACTTAATACCTGGCCTAAAGAATGATTAGCATGAAGATAAAAACGTGTGATGAAGATATAAATGATGTATCTAAGATTAAATCTTATAAGAATAAAAAGATAGTATATGTTTAGAATTTTAAAAGATCTTAAAAGATTGTGTAGTTATCTTGTAAAAGACTCCTTGGTGTATAAAATGAGATCCTAGGTTAAGTGTTAGATAGAGATATAGTGAGTCGAGTTAAATCTTTTTCAAAGCGTCAAGGTTGTAAACCCTAGAACTAGTTAGAGTAACTCTTATTATGCATCATAATAATATTGAAGCTTTTTATTATATTCATTGTTCATTTCCAACTACATTACAATGTTAGCTGTGTCCATTTAATTAACATCTAGAGTAGTTTAATGTGTAGATGTCCACAACCCTTTAAATACACACAAAGTCTCTACTATTGTTATTTTGGATTTATCTAAGGTAACATACTCTTTACAAGCTAAAGAATCGATCAAGGTCTGGGATCAACAGTGATCTAGGTGAGTGACGCGAAGGTAGCACACGGTGTTTCCATTGGGGAGACGGCCCCAGGGTTTTTGCGGTTGAGGGACAGATGCAGGTGATGGCGTCCTAGATGATTCGGGCTGTTGATAGAGTAGAGCAGATTGGTGCTCAGGTCGAGTTGGGTTAGCAAATTACCGCCCAGAGAGATGAGACGGTTGCTGAGTTGACTCAGCAGGTGCATGCCTTGCAGATAGCCATACAACAGAGCGATACACAGATACGGAAGCTGCAGACTATAGTTACTAAGATGGGCAGTCGATAGAGCTCACTAATGCAGTGTATTTTGGGATTGGATAAGCGGATTGCAGCAATGGAGAAAAGACCACCAGGACCTTAGTAGTCCTATCAGTTACTTATTTTGATTTTGATTTGGTTATGACCATTGTATAGCCACTAAACCGCTCGTGTCAGTTAGAGAGGTCATGCTGCCAGGTTCAAGCTTCGTTGGAGGCAAGTGTGAAATATATATTTGTAAGATTGAAAAATTGCCATTAAAAAAAAGTTAGTGAGGTCATGCTGCCGGGTGTATTTTGTTTTTGTAAACACCGCAACCATTCGGATATGTTAGTATTTATGTATTAGAAACTTAGAATCATCATGATTGGGATGTATCTGTCTTAGAACCAAAGATTTTTTAATTCTTGGGGGATTTTTGTTGTACGTGTACTACCCCCAGTGTTGTTATTGTTATGGTGATGAGACCACGATTATCATTTGATTATGAGTTTGTATGATTGTAAATGTTGATATATTGGGTAGTCTTGTTACCAGATTGACCTAATCCCGAGTGTGGAATGATTTCGGTTGGTGGATCTTTCGCACGTGTATGATACTATCTTGCATTGTCCATGAGTGGGTATTATTTTTGAAACTTGCTGTGACCGTTGACCAAATCGTATCTAATGATGTTTTGTGGATCGATAATTTTAAAACTGTGAATTGCAATAACGAATTTGTGTGTTGAACAAATGTCGTTGCGCGAATCATATTGACTATGTTGTATAAATTGTTTGTGTAAACAATGGAGAAATGCATTTTTAAATTTCATAAACTGCTCCTATACTAAACCTTCTTTTTAAAATAAAAAAAATAGCTTTTTTTTAAATAATATATATAGGTATTTTTATTCTATAACATAATATGTGTATGAATAAATTTTCTTTTTAAATAATAAGAATGGAAGGTGGTGCTATCTTCTTTTCTTTCTTTTGAAATAATTTGATTTTTACTCTTTGAAAATTTTCTTGGAATTAATTTACGCATGTAGCGTATGGAAAAGAAACGTTTTGACGAGGAAGGACATGATGTCGTTTGGTCCTCAATTATGCATAACCTGATCAACTATGCATAATTTAGGAAGAACCACGCTATGTCGGATAAATCGTCACCATTAAAACGCTTGGTAATTGAGATAAATGTTTGGGTCAAGCTTCCGGAAGGAGAAAATATTTTTACCCTGCTACGGATACTTATGCAAGTAACCCTATTCTTATCGACTGCATGGAGAGAGTCTCATGCGAGTCATTATGACCGAGTCGTTCTGCAGAAGAAATACCTACGGTATTATTCGGAACGAGTGTGTCTAGAAAAGAGTAAAGTTTAGTTCGTAGTACTTAAGATCATTGGGTTGGTGTTGGGTGATTGAATATGAAGAACCGAGTCAAGACCAAGTGTAGTCTGTTTGCTAGTGGAGGAATGGTTAGTATCGAGCTACCAAAGTGTGAAACCTGATACCGACACTGAGAATGGATCTTCTTGGAGATGTAAAGATTCCTAAGGTGGGTGGAAGCCGAGAAGGGTAGTTCCAAAGTTGAAAGTGGGAAATGGAGAAGACTTCTCCTACGTAAAATGTGCGTTGCCTTTGATGTATCAACTGATGGCCATGAAGAAGATTTCTTTCCACGAAGTGGAATGTGGTGACGGTGTAGTTGTAAGTGTACCTATCGTCGTCAAGGATTAAAATAAGGCACTAAGCGACACCCGATTTAAGGTCGGTGATCCTTACTCCTTGACGTAACGACTTTTGTGCGTATGAAAAAGCAAAAAGATTGGAGACTTTAGCCGAATGGTGACATCCGTTTTCCTTCTGGAGTAGCGATCGAGGTAGCTAACGCCTTAAGACGAACGGTATTGAATTAGGAATGTGTGTAATTACCTCGACTTGATAAGTTGAGTCATCTAGAATTCGAGGCAATGCGATAGGGATGAGTCAACTACATTAGTCGCGGTGCGTAAACGTTGGAATTTTTTTTCTCATCGAACGAGCAACGAGCCCATAATGCTCAATTGTTTTCTTGATTGTTTTTGAGTTGTCATTTGACAATGTATGTTTTAGCGGAATTGTTACGGCCAAATTATGTGCTCTATGTGTCTTATGTGCTATGTGCTCTCGAAGAAGTAAGCGAGCGTATTGGTCGCTTTTATTTTGCCGTGATATGGCTGAGAATGTAAGTGGATGGGTATATTTACCCGAATGTAGATAAAGGTTGGCTTGAGAGACACACAAGCCTGATAAACCGTTAAAGGTTGTGGCATGATAGCCCACAAGCGAGACCATGGTTGGCTAAAACCTAACTGTGAGTTAGTCAAGATCATTACCAAAAGGCTTGGCCATCCGGAAAGCCAAGTGTAATGAGCAATCTAGCCGATTGGGTGTAAACCCGCATGATAAGCATGACCATTGCTGAGACTTCCTGATAAGTAGGCACGACTATTATGCCGAAACCTATAGAAAGCAGGCATGATTGTTGCTAAGCGGGATGATAAGCGAGGTAGGAATATAGGGTCATTTTAAAATGACTACTAGGCGAAAATGTGCTTAAATGAATACGTGCTTTTATATGTCAGCGCTATGATGCGGTTAATGGAGTCGTGGGTACTTCGGAATGCTTTTCGCAACCGATAGGGCATTATTAAATGAGACTGGAAGAGCGACATGTGTATTTTGATTATGGATAATGATGAGTATTTTGATTTGGATAATGATATAAATACATACCGGTTTTGATTATTAAACGCCTATTTTGGTTTTAATTAGCGACGTATGTTTTAATTTAATTAACAATGTAAGTTTCAGATTGGTTTTGATAAGCGAAATGCGCTTGGTTTTATTGTTTTTATGATCCCAAACTAAGTTTGGATTGATCACCCATTTTAGAAAAATCTCTGGTGAGACCGACGTAATAATCGTTTTAATCAGATATATTACGCGGTGTATATCGTCCCTTATGAAGGGCGTGACTATAAAGGTTAGAACGACGTGATCTGGTTTTGTCGAATATATTTTCGCGACTTGTTTTGCCTCTTATGATAATATCCTCCACTATTGTATTCTTATTTTGTTGGTATAATTACCCTTTGTTTTGACTGACTCTCCATCCATAATAGTCAAAGCAAGTGGAAATCACATCTTTTGTTTAAGTGAGAACGCACGAGCCCGCGCGATAACGAGAAGCCATCGTGCCACGAACGAACGATAAGGCAAGTAAGAAAGGACAAGCACCGGAACGACGCTCCTTTAATGTGGGTGGAATGTAACAACCCGAGTTTCACAACGCGTATGACGATCGCGAGTTCGACATCATTATTGTCATCTTACGAGTTTTTCGTAAGCGAACGTCGACATTTAAAATTTTATTTGTCGTAATTAACTATTTTTGTATTTTATTGCGAATGGAAGTTTGAAATATTTATTTTTGACCTTTCACGAGTCAACGATTGCAGCTGAAAATGTGGAAGCCCGTTCGTTAATCTTTCGAGCATCCGTAAAAATATACGACGCATCCTTGTTATTATTTATAATTATCATAGAATATTATTTTTGAGCCTTGTCGTCTTTGTTCCTCGTCCGTTGACCAAAAACTTGCGTTTAATGTATACATTTTATTTAAATTGTGTCTAACTCACTTTTATTTAAAGGTTACACGAGAATTATTGCTAGTAAATAAATAAATAATGATGAGCCTTTCTAGCCCATATAGCCGATCGGCTATAGCACACCAACACACTCCAAACATTGGTTTTTCCCAAGCATGCATAATGATTAAAAAGGTTGCTTCCAAGATTGATTAAAAACCTTCCCATAACCAAGAAAACACCTAGTAAAAACTTTGTGTTCTCCTCTCTTTGTCTTTCTTGTTCGGCCGAGTATAGAAACACACACACACTCACCATTTTTTTAGTTTGATCTCAAAAATACACACAAACATCTCTCAAAAATGGTTTAGGATTAACCTAGTATCAAGTGGAAGTGATTTTGTCATTCCTTCTCTTCTTTTTGATTCGAACGAGCCCCCAAACAATCATACTCTTGGTGTTTTGATTTTCCTAGCTCATAAATAATGATTAGGAAGTTATGATTTGATCATCTAAGCCATAAAAAGAAACATGTAACAAGGTTTGTTTGGAGTTGAATATTTTTGAATCAAAGGGGTGTTCGGTTTGGTGGTGGGTTCGAATCCAAGCAAGGGACCACAAGGGTGTGGTTTATTTGATTGTTATCATATTGGGTTGGTTTGAGTTTTTGGTTTGGTTTTGTTCTTCAGGTTCAAAACACGGCTAGGACACAAAGGGGTGTCTTAGTTTTGGTTATTGGTCGTGAAACAAACTTTGGGTAAAGCCTTGAGTGGGATTGGATTAGTTTGAGTCTTGATTGATTTGGTTTTGGGTTTTTGGTCTTGGTTTGGCCGCGGCATCAACAAGGAACAAGGAAGGGTTCGGCAAATTACTCGATCTATTTTTCTACTAGCTCTATTGAGCGTTTGTAAGTATTCCATTATACTTGCTTTGATTTTTCTACGATATGAATTGATTTCGATGCATGCATTTGATGACATGGGGAACAACTAGCGTGTCTAGGTTAGATCGTATTGTGAATCGATTACGCGATTTATGAGATGTTTATATGTCATTTTAGACATGTTCTAATTAGATTAAAAGCCTAAAAATGATTTTTTAAGGTGTTTTATAAAAGGTAAATGTGAGCAGAAAGTTTGGCGTGGTAAACGAGGATCGAGATTTCATAAAATCTGATTTTAGACTTTAAAATATTATAATGCTTTCCGAGACGATCGTTTTGATATAAAACGGGGCTTCTAACTCCTAATAACGAAGAAGTTAGAGCGAAAACGAGATATATATTTTGTTATAAAAATTCAGCACTTATTAAAAATAGTGGTTGCTGTCCGGAATTTAAATGCACGTTTTTAGCCCTTTCGAGTTCGTTTCGGCCTTCCGGCGAAACACGAAAGTTGCTAAGAATGATGTTTTACTTTTCCGCGAGGCTCACTGATCTTAAAATCGAGTAATAATGGGTCAAAACCAAGGTTATAAATAGCGTGAAGCGTGACGTAGCGGCATAGCCAAGCCTCAAGCTTTAGCGTGAGGCGTAGCGACATGGCGTTTTTAAGGCGGCAAAAAATATTTATAGATTTATAGATTATATCATAGTTTAGAATAATATGAGTAGTAAATATTATTAAATTTAAGCATCAATCCAAAATATTAGTAAATCCAAGCATAAATCTCAAATTTTAGAAAATCCTTTAAACACTTCAAAAAAACTCGCCACGCTATGCGCTATAGCGCGCTTTATCACGCTATATGACGCTATATTGCACGCCACGCCTAGAGACGACGCCTTGACCTGTTTCGTAACGTGGAGGCCACGCTTCGCGCTATGGCGACGCTATGGCGCCGCTATAGCGCGCTATTTAGAACCCTGGTCAAAACCCAAGGTCAAAGTCTGCGGTTTTATTAAAAATAGTCAAGGTTCCAGCAGAAACTTGCAGGGGCATTTTGATCATTTTCTGTCGAGTTTCGGGTCTCGGCTAAACCTAAAAAGTTGTCAGGAATGTCGTTTTACATAAAACATCTTCTTTGTCTGAATCGTGAAAATGTGATATAACGGGTCTTTTAGAGCGGGTCAGATTTAAACACTTATATGTATATAAAGTAAAAGTCTAGCGTTGACTTTTGAAAGTCAACGGGTTAATTCAAAACTTATTGAATGTTTATAAAAATAATAAACGCTATTATTTTTACGAGTATACCAATTTAAACTTAACGATCTATACGAACGAAATAGATTCTAAATATAGAAACTTTGTAATAATCGAGATATAACATCGATATGAGTAATTGATAACCACATTTGACGTCGAGGGTTCGACGAGATGAATTATTATTATTATAAATATAATTGTATAACGAGACTTACTAAAAATGGTAACTTTCCGTAGATAGTAACTTTCTAAAAATAGAAAGTTTCTTAAAATAGAAAGTTTTCGATTAAGCTATATGAGAACGATTGTAACCTAATATTGTGGGGTTTTAGGATCTAAGGCGCAAGTGG
>BQNB010121611.1:0-20431 GCA_026074375.1 Tanacetum coccineum
AACATCTTCATCTCCTTGTGAGCCAATAATGCGTTCCATATCTTTCAAACACCCATCCAAATTATAACCCATAGAATGTCCAACCCGAACCATGTCATCCAAAATGTCAAGAATAGAGCCACCGTTATGAACTTTATGTGAAAAGGAAGAAACTGATTCTCCATTAGAGGAATCATGGACCTCCTGTGAATGGTCCATAACCTTAGCATCCACCCTAGGCATATTCACCATGTCTTCTCCATTAGTAGGACCATCTTCACAAATCTCACCAACATTAGCGTGCGTCACAGAAGTTTTAGGGGTAAAACCAGGAGGATGCGATAAAGAGGTACTCGCATCACGAACGCCTTTAGCGGGAAGTTTATTCAATAAATCATAAAAACCAAACGGATCCTCTGATTGATGTTTGTCCGTCTCCTTACCATGACCATCAACATTACATTCATCCACATTATCACTGAAAATTGTCTCGGAAACACCATCCACATTACATTCATCATCTGACTCGACATCACTATTCTGCGCCCCATCATTAAGAATTTTAGCGCCATGCTTTGATTCGTCATCCGAGGTATAAACAGACTCCTTAGGTTCAAGAAAACTCGGATTCCAAGTAAAAAGTTCCTTCGCCCGAGCCACAAACACCTTGCCTTTAAAAATCACCTTGAATTTCTCCAATATAGATTCTGGTTGTTTTGTTAAGATGCACAACCGCTTACGAGCAAAAGAGGAGCCAAAATTATCCTCGATATCCAAAGCCTCGCCCCATTTGTTACCAATCTTGGCAAACGTTTCTCGAGACCAAACATGAAGTGGGATACCTTCAATGTCCACCCAAACAACACGTTCATCACTAACAAAATCATTATAGGCATTAAGAAGCGTACAGAACCAAGAGTTAACGCCTACATGATCCAAAAACTTTTGCTTAGAACCCTCGTTATCCAATTCTATCAACACCCATAACCCACCTAAATATGACAGCTTCACATGCTCAAAACCTTCCTTAGCTAATAGAATCCGTAGGTTAGGAATGGAGTTAATATCTTTCACACGCCCCATGACATGACATGAGAGGTCACGTTCAACAACACAAGAATCATCCAAAACCAACGCCGGTGAGGAAGATACAGGAGCAACAGAGGCAATCAATGGTGGAAAGTCTCTAGCAGCAGAAACAAATGACCCAAATGTACCATGCGCATTGGATTGAGAAGGCCCCGATGGTTTTACAGGTTTGTTTGCACGTTCAAAACGGGCAACATTGGCATGGAGATGGAAACGACCAATCCAAATCGTACAAAGATTTCCAACCAAACGATCTAAATCGTTAACACGAATAAACCTGACAAAAGCAAAACGTTTACCTGCTTTGGATCTACGATTAGGAATAAAAACGTCTATCACCTTCCCATACCCCTCGCAAACCTTCCACAATTCCTTCGACCCAAGATTATCAGGAAAATTGGTTACAAAAATAGATTTAGAAATACGAACAGCTTGGTCTTCATTAGAACGTTGGACAGGCATGGTGACCAAACCTTAAAAAGAAACAGCAGACGACAAAACCCTAAAAAAAAGGATTGAAGGGAGATCAAGATAAAAAAGGATTGAAAAGAAAAATAGATCAGGGTTTCAATGACAGCGAGATTAAACGGAAACGGAAACGGAGTCTAATTGATTTAAAGAGGAGAATAACAAATCTAAATTACAAAAACCCAAGATGAGAAACCCGCCTAACACGCTCGATATGAGATTAATCAATCAATGATTAATCCCAATTTCAGGGGTTATAACAGGATTCAAACAAAAGGAAAGAAGGAATTTAGATTGTTAATTTGTGGATTTTGTATATGTATGTCCTTAACGTAGCGCGACGAAAATTACCCTTGTTCAATACAGGTTTCGAACTTGTGACCTCCCCTTCACACAACCAACACTTTAGCACACACTCCCTCTGCCAGCAGGCCCTTGGGTTTTTTTTTCATAAAGACTTTGCACCATTTATTATTTAACCTCAATTTTAAGTTTTAGCTAAATTGCTTATTTGATTTTTCCTGGCTTATTTAAAAGCACTATTTTAGCAGTTTTATTTTTTAAACATTAGCATTAGTGTTAAGTACTTTCAATAATTTTTTGGAATTTTTATAAAACACTTTAGCATTTTTAGTATTATTTTTAGATTAAATCTGTTTTTAATTCATAAAAAAAAATACAGTTCTTTTTTCTAAAATTATTTTTTAATCATTTAGGACTTTTAAAAATTAGATTTTCGTTTTTAGGTGTAAAATTTGATTATTTAGGTTTTTATGTCGCGTTTTAGAATTCCCGTTATCGTTTTATTGCTTTAATTGTTAGTTTAGCTTATTTTTAGTTGCTTTTGCATTAAGTTGAATTAAAACAAAATTTCAAAATATTTGATATTCGAGCATCAAACAAAACACTTTTGTGAATTTCAAATTCACCTCTTGCCGGGATACGACATCCGGGAGATAAAATATTGTTTGTCCTCAAGCAATTTTCTTATCAAACGGGATACTCTCTATACTATAATTAATTTGAGATATTTAGAATATATATTTTATTATATATAGACTATTTAGATCGAATCAAATTTTTGGCGCCGTTGCCACAGAGAGGTGTACGATTTTCGTGAAGTATTTGAAGTTAGTGCCTTCAAGATCCTTCCCCGTGAAGTTATTGTTTATAATTTTCTATTTTCTTTTATAAAAACCATAAAAATACAAAAATATTTTGTTTTCAATTTATTTTATAAAATACCAAAAAAATTTGAAAAATATAAAAACAACCGTTGTGTCACTTGTGAAAACGGCTCACCTTTAGATTTACAAACTATAAGAGAGGTTTAAGGAGGGTCGATCCAACGAACTTCAACCCGAAAGGAGAAGGTTTTGAAAACGCTTCGTGCTTACCCGCTCCTCCGCTTCTTTGTGCGTTTTTCTAGAGAGCTACCGTACACTTGTTCGATTATCGGTTACAAATTTTTTTTTCGTTCTATCTTATTTTATCTAATCTTGTTTTTAGTGCATGAGCACTCGCTCTAATTCTTCTAATCTATTTTCTCCGCTTCGAGACCCCTAGAGTCTTATTCGACAAAGGAATTTAGGTGAACCGTCATATCTTTTCGACTTCGAAGAAGTTATGAGCATTCCTCATAATTACATGGGACCGCTTCATGCGAGACCCCCTCCTCTTAACAACAATAGTCCACCTCCGGTGGTGAGACATAACGGGCAAGCTCCCCGATCGATAGAGGAGTTGTGCCAACCATCTATAGATGGACGGGGTGGACCAATTGCCTCGATTCCAATTCAAGCAACAGATTTTGGACTTCGTCATCACATGATACAACAAGTTTAAAATACTTGCCAATTTCACAGATTACTGGGCGACGATGCCAATAGACATATTGATAAATTTTTGGAAATTACTCAACATATGAAATAAAATGGGGTCTCTGATGACGCCCTTCGCTTATCTCTTTTCCTATATTCCTTGATGCATCATGCTATTGCATGGTATGATCACCTTCCAAGGAATTCAATCCACTCTTTCGATGATATGATGAGGAAATTTCTCTCGAAATATTTTCCTCCTTCGATGGTGACTAAATTAAGGAATGAGATCATGAAATTTGAGCAAAAACTGCACGAATCATTATTCGAGGCATGGGAGCGTTATAAATTGTCCATTGATCGGTGTCCTAACCATAACATGCTTTTAGTTACACAAATTGATACGTTTTATAATGGTTTGACGTTAAGTCATCAAGACACCATCAATGCTGCAGCGGGAGGAACTTTTATGCAAAAGACACCGGAAGAATGTTATGAATTAATCGAGAACATGACCGCTCACCACAACCATTGGGACATTTCAGCAACTTGAGATGAGACGTCTAGAAATATCTCTTCTACTACTACTACCGAGAGTCCAAAAGTTGTTCGACAATTAGAAATGATGAATAAGAATTTTGTAGAGATGATGAGACAAATACAAACGATCAAATCTGTTGATACGAAATGCGAGACTTGTGGTGGTCCCCATTCCTTACCGAGTGCCCAGCCGCCGATGGCTACACTCAAGAGGCCGCTTATGCTATTATGGGTAACCACAATTTGGGGGTAATGCCTACCAACCACAAGGTGACCGTAATTTGCTTAGCTATCGCTCTAATAATTACCTCAGACCACCCGGTTTCAATCAACCGAATGTATAAAATAATCAAAACCAATACAATCAAAATCAAAATCAAGGGAATTTTCAAGCCCTAAATTATCAAGCTCCGAACAATCAAGGAAGAGGGCAAAACTTCAATCAAGGAAACAACAATTATCAAGCTCAAGTTGGACCTTCGAATGAGTTAACGAACTACATAAAAAGTAATGAAGCTACTTTGAGAGCAATGCAAACTCACATGATTAACATGAAGACGGAATTGCGAAATGAGTTCAAATCTACAATTGATGCAAGAACCAATAAGATAGAAAATCAAAACAATCAAATAATGAACATATTAACTAATATGCAAAATCAAAATTCCTCGGGTTCGGGATCACTTCCTAGTAATACCGTTGCTAACTCGAGAGGAGATGTGAAAGCTATTACCACCCGAAGTGGTGTTGCTTACCATGGACCTTCAATTCCATATACTCTTTCTCCTCTCCCGAAGGAAGTGGAGCGTGATACCGAAGCGACAAAGGACAAGGTGCAGAATACAAGTTAAGGAAGTACCGCACACGTCTAACCTCCAGACCCAATTCTGGAGCCCGAAGTTATTCCGAAGCCTAAACCTAAACCGTCGATACCTTATCCTTCGAGGCTTAACGACCAGAAGCTCCATGAAAAAGATGATAATCTAGCTTTGAAATTTGTTGAAATCTTTCGGGAATTACATTTTGAGCTCAGTTTCGCCGATGCTCTTCTACATATGCCAAAATTTGCTTCAATGTTTAAAAGTCTCTTAAATAATAAAGAAAAATTGTTTGACTTAGCTAAAACATCGATGAATGAGAATTGTTCGGCGGTTATCCTAAAAAAGTTGCCCAAAAAACTTAGAGACCCTGACAAGTTTCTTATTCCATGCAATTTTCCGGAGATAGTTGAATGCTTAGCATTGGCCGATCTTGGTGCAAGCATCAACTTGATGCCTCTTTCCATATGGAAGAAGCTCTCACTCCCCGAACTTACTCCTACTCGAATGATTCTTGAACTTGCAGACCAATCGACTACTAGTCCATCCGGAATTGCCGAAGATGTCTTTGTAAAAGTAGGAAAGTTCCATTTTCCGACCGACTTTGTAGTCGTTGATTATGTTGTTGATCCTAGGGTTCCTTTAATTCTTGGGAGACCCTTTTTGAGGACGGTACATGCTTTGATTGATGTTTATGGTGAAGAATTAACTCTCCGAGTTGATGATGAATCTATAACCTTTAAAGTTGGTCAAACTTCGAGATACTCCTACAATAATGCTAAATCGGTTAATCTAATCGATGTCATCGACGTTTCATGTGAGGAGTATGCTCAAGAAGTGCTCGGTTTTTCGGATAGTTCTAAAAGTGGCAATCCCACTCCGTATTTAGATCCTATCCTTTTTACTTCTTTCCCCTCTCTCACTCCTTTTGAAGGAGGTGACTTCATTTTAGAAGAAATAGAAGCTTGTCTTACAAATGATTCAATTCCATCGGGAATTGATGATGCCGACTTTGATCCAGAGGGAGACCTTCTTCTCCTCTCCCTCTGATAAAACTTCATTTTGAGGAAATTAAAATGATTAAATCTTCTATTGATGATCCTCCGGAGCTTGAGCTCAAGGATTTACCGTCTCATCTTGAATATGCGTTTTTAGAAGGAACCGATAAATTACCCGTCATAATTTCTAAAGAACTAAAAGATAAAGAAAAGGCCGCCCTTTTAAAGGTTCTTAAGTCACACAAACGGGCCATCGCATGGAAAATTTCCAACATTAAGGGTATCGACCCTAGTTTTTGTACTCACAAGATTTTAATGGAAGATGACTTCAAACCGGCGGTTCAACATCAAAGAAGGGTGAATCCGAAAATTCATGAGGTTATCAAAAAGGAAGTTATCAAACTCCTTGATGCCAGATTGATTTACCCTATCTACGATAGTCCGTGGGTGAGTCCCGTTCATTATGTGCCTAAAAAGGGTGGTATGACCGTAGATGAAAATGAAGATAATGAGTTAATTCCTACTAGGTTAGTTACGGGATGGCAAGTTTGTATTGATTACCGAAAGCTTAATGATTCCACTTGTAAAGACCATTTCCCGTTGCCTTTTATGGACCAAATGCTAGAACGTTTAGCAGGGAATGAATACTATTGCTTTTTAGATGGTTTTTCTGGATATTTTCAAATTCCAATTAACCCGCAAGACTAAGAGAAGACCACCTTCACTTGCCCTTATGGGACGTTTGCCTACCTACCTATGCCTTTCGGTTTATGTAATGCTCCAGACACGTTCTAAAGGTGCATGATGGCCATTTTCTACTACATGATCGAGGAAACAATGGAGGTCTTCATGGACGATTTCTCAATCTTTGGGGATTCTTTCTCGTCTTGCCTCTCCCATTTAGACAAAATGCTAAAACGATGTGAAGACACTAATTTAGTTCTAAATTAGGAGAAATGCCATTTCATGGTAAAAGAAGGCATTGTTCTCGGCCACAAAATTTCAAAGTTCGGGATTGAGGTCGACAGAGCTAAAGTTGATGTTATAGCTAAACTCCCTCATCCGACTTCCGTTAAAGGCGTTCAAAGTTTTTTAGGTCACGCCGGGTTCTATCGTCGATTTATTCAAGATTTTTCTAAAATTGCCCTGCCGATGACCCATCTTCTTGAAAAAGAAACCCCATTTGTTTTCTCAAAAGACTGAATTGAAGCGTTTAATATACTTAAGAAGAAGTTAACCGAAGCCCCAATTTTAGTTGCCCCCGATTAGGACCTACCATTTGAAATTATGTGCGACGCTAGTGATTACGCGGTAGGTACAGTCTTGGGGCAACGCAAGACCAAACATTTTTAGCCTATACACTATGCTAGTAAGACCATGACGGATGCTCAAGCACATTACACTACAACGGAAAAAGAGTTATTAGCCACGGTGTATGCTTTCGGGAAATTTCGGCCCTACTTAGTCTTATCAAAGATCATAGTGTATACGGACCACTCGACTCTTAAGTATCTTCTTGCCAAGCAAGATGCTAAACTGAGATTGCTTCGGTGGATTCTCTTACTCTAAGAATTTGATGTCATTATTCGTGATAAAAAAGAGCGGAGAATCTTGCGGCCGACCATTTGTCCAGATTAGAGAACCCTCATCAAGGTGATCTCGAGAAAAAGGAAATTATCAAAACATTTCCTCTCGAGACCCTTGGAATGATATCTTTTCATGGTGATTCTAATACCCCGTGGTTTGCCGACATTACAAATTACCATGCGGGAATTTTTTTAGTGAAAGGGATGTTATCCCAACAAAAGAAGAAATTCTTTAAGGAAGTTAAGCATTATTTTTGGGACGACCCCTACTTGTTTAGGATTGGTGCGGATCAAGAGATTAGACGATGTGTTCACGACCAAGAAGCCGTTGATATCCTCACGGCTTGCCATAATGGACCCACTAGGGGACATCATGGTGCGAACTACACCGCTAAGAAAGTCTTCGATTCTGATTTCTATTGGCTGACAATTTACCGCGATGCCCATGACATGGTAAAGTCATGTGACTCATGTCAACATCAAGGCAAAATATCGCAAAAAGATGAAATGCCTCAAAATGCAATTCAAGTATGCGAGATCTTTGACGTGTAGGGCAACGATTTTATAGGACCGTTCCCGTCTTCTAGAGGAAATAAGTACATTCTCGTGGCCGTCGACTACTTGTCTAAATGGGTTGAAGCAAAAACGCTCCCCACTAATGATGCCCGAGTCATTGTTAAATTCTTAAAATCTCTTGTTGTCCGATTTGGAACTCCTCGTGCTATAATTAGTGATCACGGTACCCATTTTTGTAATGACCAATTCACGAAGGTCATGCTTAAGTATGGAGTTACCCATCGTATTTCTACTGCGTATCATCCATAAACGAGTGGACAAGTGGAGGTTTCAAATCGAGGTTTGAAACGTATTTTAGAAAGGACCGTAGGCAAAAATCATGCTTCATGGTCTGATAAGTTAGATGATGCATTATGGGCCTTCCGTACCGCATTCAAAACACCCATTGTGTGCACTCCTTATAAGTTAGTGACGAAAAGGCTTGTCATCTTCCTATTGAGCTAGCATATAAGGCCTATTGGCCCTTAAAACATTGTAACTTTGATCTAAAAACCGCGGGTGACCCCGAAAAAAATGAATGAATTAAATGAACTTCGGGATCAAGCCTACGAGAACTCTTTAATCTACAAAGAGAAAACGAAGAGGATTCATGACTCCAAGATTAAGAACTGTGTTTTCAACATTGGTGATCGAGTTCTTCTCTTCAATTCTCGATTAAAGATTTTCTTGGGCAAGCTCAAAACCCGCTAGACCGGACCATTCAATGTTGTTCAAGTTTTCCCTTATGGTACCGTCGAGTTATCTCAAACCGACGGACCAAACTTCAAGGTGAATGGTCATAGACTTAAACACTATTTTGGAGGGGACATACCAACTATGGTTGTCCCAGATCTCCAAACTTTCCCCATGGACCATTAAATTCGGGGTCGAGTCAGGCTCGTGACTCGGTTAACAAAAATAAGCCCTTCATGGGTGGCAACCCATGCTTATCCTTAGTAATAGTATATTAGTATGCATAAGTGTGATGTGAGGAGGCTCGCATCTTCCTTTCTCATGTTTTGTGTTCTATGTCCAGGATTGCCTCGAATTTTGAAGACTCTCGTGCTTGTGGTTTTGTCCATCATTCACTCGATCTTCTATCCTTCGCATGCTTATTTATGGGAATCTAATATCCTAGATCTTATTGATTAACGTTTATCTATTAGCATAATTAATAAACAGCTTTAGATTTGCTTAGAGACCCCTTAATATTTGGATTATACCTTGAAATTAGTATGAGGGTGACAATCCCACATTGAGGACAATGTGTAGTTCTAGTATGGGGGGATCGTTCGATTCGATCTTACTTGCATTTGCCTTGTCTTTACATAACCCCGTTTTTCCACCAAAAATATGTGATTTTATGCCAAATTTAAATTTTTTTCAAAAATAGAATAAGTGTTTCGACACGTAGTTTTGCCTTTTAAGGAATAAATTTTGACTTGATCGAGCATGTTGCGCTCTAGCTTGCCCTTTAACTTATATAAATTTAAGCTTTTGCTAGTCTTTTATACAAGAAGCTTTAAAACGCGTATTCTAGCTTGAAAAAGCCTAGAGTTTGCAAGTTTTCATAATAGACTTTAAATATGCAAAGCTTGTTTTATTAGACTAAGCATTCACGGATTTTTTTATTAAAGATTTTAAATTTGCGAAGAACGAGAAATGATAGAGTTTTATATAAGTTAGATGCTAAACATAGAGTAGTTGGATCTTTTTAAAGCTCATAGAGGTTAATTGTGACTTTTTGCTCCCATTAGCTTAATAATCGTTATATAATTGATGAATAAATAAAGTTACTTTAGGTTTTTGCGATTCTTAGTTTAAATCACTTCGTAGAGATTCCTTCTGGTGAAATTAAGGTACACATCGAGGTTTTGTCAGTGTTGTGGGGAAATAGGCTACCGATTCCTAACGGCTCGCTACCGTTGTCTAGGTAGTTAAAAGACCACAAGACTTGAAATTTGGCTATAATAATAATAGTTATGTAATAAACCGAAGCCGAAATAAGACCACTACCTCTTGCCGGCTCACAACCGATGTGGCAGTCTTCTAAATAAGGCACATAGTAATAATTCGAGACTGATAAAAGTTTGATGCATCTTGCTGGCTTACAACCAATGTTGCAGCCTTCAAAAAGGTCAAGGATTACCGAGGTCAAAATAAGACTCCTAGACCATGGTCGGCTCGCATACCGACGTGGCAGTTGTTTAAAGGACCATGGTTTAATAATGTTGCAATAATAATAATAATAAAGCCAAATTTCGACTCCGGGGTTATCTAAATAAAGCCTTCATCTCTGGACTCGTAGTTGAGTTGTTTCGGATGAAATAAAAATGATAACCCCTAAATCGTGCGAAATTAGAACCTTAATGTGGACCTTATTCTCACCATATCGTCTCTTTAGGAAAGGATTTCAAACTAATTGTGGTCTAAACCGGGTTTACTTTATTTGAATAAGGATTTAATTTATTTGTCACCAATAATAATAATAAAATCTTTAGAGGATTTAGGAATAAGGGAGCGAAAAGTAGCTATGCGTACACAATTAGCTTTTATGAGTAGTGTTAGCATCTTAACTTGTATTAAACAATGATTTTGTTTTTAAGCTTAGTTTGGGGCGGGTGAAAAATCAAGGATGATGAATTTATCCTTTTAGTGTTTCTTATTCCATGAAGTTATGATATGTATGTATGATAATAATAAATGCATAAAATGGTAAAACGGGGGGCTTTTCAAAGCTAGTGATTTCTTAATCCCATTAGATGAACACTTAGCTACTTTTCGAGGTAATTAGTCTAAGAGGGTTGAAATTTTTGGTTTTCTAAGTGTGTATTTATGACATTGCGTGAGGATACAGCAATAGCTTAGTATGGGGGATTTTGGATATGTGTTTAATTACATATCATTTTTCCTTATTAAAATAAGCTTAAAAGACCAAAATACATGAAAAATATATTGTATTTGCTTGTATTGTGAATTTTAATGTGCAGGTAACGGATATACAAAAAATGGACAAAACGAAGCAAAACGGACAAGACCGAGCACGGGAATGGAAAGAGTGTGAGAAAGCGAAGCCGAAGGCATATACATCCTTAATGGGCCAACCCGTAACCATTTTAATGGGCCGGGTTAGCCCATTAACATTGTATTTCTATAAACATTAGCCTTTTAATCACAAGTCCAAAACCGTAATACTATTGATCCATTTCCTAGCCCAAGACAAAGTCAAAGCCCAAATCCAAATCTATAACCCGGGTCAAAGCCTGATATATAAAACGTGGTTAAAAGTTACTATTCACTCACCCCTTCCCTCCCAAATCCACTTTTACACAGAGCAAACAACGCACAGGGTATAATCCACTAAAGTACACGCTCAAGTGATTCTAGGAGTACGTCTGACTCATTTGACATCAAATTAGCCACGCTGGCAATCCCACACTCTCCCATTGGCTAATGGTGCGTGTAAGTGATCCAACGGCTCAAAAGATGATGAATATGAGGCGGTTATGATTAGAGGGTCGAGATTGAAGAATGGGACGCTCCTCCTTGGCCTAGAAGGTTCCCTTACCCTCTATAAATAGAGGCTTGGATCACACAAATGAGATATGTAGTTTTAGCTTAAGCTTTTTAGTAATTTAGTAGCTTTTAGTAGTTTTTAGCTTAATTTTCATGTAATTTCCTTTTCCAAGCATTGTACTCGGTTTGTTTATCAATAAAATTCAGTTGGATTTAATTTCATGTTCAATCCTTGTTTTTGCCTTTTATGCAATTATGGTTTAAGTGTGTTTAAATTCAATCTAATAAGCTTCTATAAGAACTTAATTACTTTATAAGCTAGCTTCCATTTAGTTAAGCCTTCAAAAGCTTAACTGAATTTGTATTTCACCTTGAATCTCCCCTAAATTACCTCAGCTTTACTTTTGGATGATAAGCCAATAATGGAAGGGCTTATGGACAATACCAGCTTGTTTTTAAACAAGTCGGAGCTTGTAGAATCAGCTCTAAAGAGCAATATTAGATTCCTGTTTAGCTGGAATCAAGGTACATCTCTTATTTCATATTTTTAGGTTATTTTCATGTTTAGCTTATTGCATTGCTTATCTGCTTATCTCTATTGCTTATTTGTGCTTTTCTTATCTAAAGTTAGCTAAATATAATTAGTTATTAGCTTGAAATAGTTTAGAGTTAGTTTTGATAAAATCTGCTTACTTTTAGTTAATATAGCTTATTGTCTTAGCTTATTAACTAGAGCTTATTTCTTAGAGGTTATTGCTTATTAGACTTTAATAAACTTAGATCTTAATCTATTTCATCATTTGAGGATTTTTTTTTTAAATCCGTTTTAAGCTTAAATCAGGAATTCATGTTTTTAAATGGGTGTTTGGCACAAGCAGCACTAACACATGTTAGTGCTTTTTAAGTCACTTTTGGTCCTTAAGTCATATTTAACAAGCTTGAATTTAGCCTAAAAGTCAGTTTGTTTTAGTTTCTAAAGTTTTAAAATAAAGTTTAAGGTTTAATCCATAAAGGGTTTGAACCTGAGGTTTTTTAGTTTCATAACCAAGCTTATTTGCTTAGATCTTCATTAGTGGTTTTTGGTGATTAGTTTCATGCTAGTTTATGAGTCAATATGCAGTAGAATAGATTTGGTTGAAGTGTGCATTTGTCATTTAAGTTCTAGTCAAAATCTATCAAAATTTACAAGTCTCGTTTTCAGTGTTTAAAAGCCAATTTTGATTAGCTACTTAAAGTTAGATTAAGCTTGTTTAAGGTTCTGAATTTGATAATATAAGCTTATTAGATATCAAGCTTGATCTGTTTTCACTTTTTGAGTTTTTACATTAGCTTTTACTAGCTTAAACTTAGGGCCGCATTTAGCCTTTTAGCCTTTTAAAATCTTTATAAAAACCAAAAACATATGTTTTAGCTTAAACTGCCTTTTTCATTAACTTTTATCTAGCTTAATTAGTGTTCTAAAATGCTTATTTCTTGCTTATTCTAGGTCCTTGTAGTTCAGTCTTAATCTGTCTTTGCTTTTTAGCTTTTGAATAGTGCTTATTAGTCCTTAAATTTTAAGCTCAAAGTTGGTCAAAAGTAGTTTTTTTGTCTGTTGTCTGAGTAGATTTAGCTGTTGTTCAGCTTAATTTGTTAGCTTATTTTTAATCTTCAGTGCTTAGTAGGTTTTAGAGTTGATCTATTTTCATCTTTTTAGCTTTTTAAGTGCTTATTAGTCTTTTATTCTAGCTTAAAAGAGAGTGTGTCTAGAGTCCTTTTTAGTCTTTTTAGAGTCAGCTGTCCTTAGGCTTTAGATGCTTTTTAGCTTATTGCATTTGCTTATCTCCTAGTTTCTAGTGCTTATTAGGGTTAGGTATTATTCTGTTTCAGCTTATTTAGTTCTCTTTGTGATTTTTGAGTCAATTAAAAGCCCAACAGTTTTAGGAAATAAAAACTTAGACTTAATTAAGCAAACTGTCAGATTTAGAAATAGTTTTTTCTAGCTTAATTTTAAGTTTTGTCAAAATGTCTTTTTATTAAAGTTTCTTATTTTTACTTATATTTTAGCTTTTTTAAAAATAAAATAAAAAATAAATTTTTTTAGCAAAAAGAGAAGTCTAGGACTCGAACCTGCAACCTCTCCTTCACACACACTAAGCCTTAACCATTGTGCCCTTGGGTCTTTTCCATTAGAGTCTCCTTTCATTTATTACTAAAGCATTTTTCCAGTTTTGCCTATCCGAACTTATTTGCTTTTAAACTGCTTATTCGTTCAGCCAACTTTCCAGTTTTCATTTTTCATAGATTCTAAATAGGCTAAAGTATTTTTCATAATTTTTCTAGATTTTTAATAATTAGTTTACTATTTTTAATATTTATTTTAGATTAAATCTGTTTTGAATTAATAAAAAATAAAATCAAAATCAAAAAAATATAATTTCTTTTTTAAAAATTATTTTAATACATTTAGGGTTTATAAATTTGCATTTTAAGTTTTTAGAGTTTATTTTGCTTTATTTTTGCTTGTAGTCGTTTAGTTCCCGTTAAGTGTTTAATTGTCGTTTGAATTTAATTGTGCCTTTAATTCTAGTTTAGCGTGCCTTTTATTTGCCTTTCCTTGCATTTTTAGAATTAGAAATCAAAAACAAAAATATTCGATATTCAAGCATCAAACAAAACACTTTTGTGGATTTCAAATTCACGACATCCGAGAGATAAAATATTGTTTGTCCTCAAGCAATTTTCTTATCAAACGGGATACTCTCTATACTATAATTAATTTGAGATATTTAGGATATATATTTTATTGTATATAGACTATTTGGATCGAATCAAATTTTGGCGCCGCTGCCGGGGAAGAGGTGTACGATTTTCGCGAAGTATTTGAAGTTAGTGCCTTGAAGATCCTTCCCCGTGAAGTTATTGTTTATAATTTTCTATTTTCTTTTACAAAACCATAAAAATACAAAAATATTTTGTTTTCAATTTATTTTATAAAATACCAAATTTTTTTTTGAAAAACTCAAAAATAACCGTTGTGTCACTTGTGAAAACGGCTACCCTTTAGATTTACAAACTATAAGAGAGGTTTAAGGAGGGTCGATCCAACGAACTTCGACCCAAAAGAAGAAGGTTTTTAAAACGCTTCGCGCTTACCCGCTCATCCGCTTCTTTGTGCGTTTTCTAAAGAGCTACCGTACACTTGTTCGATTATCGGTTACAAAAATATTTTCGTTCTATCTTATTTTATCTTATTTAGTTTTAAGTGCATGAGCACTCGCTCTACATCTTCTAATCTATTTTCTCCGCTTAGAGACCCCGAGAGTCTTATTCGACGAAGGAATTTAGGTGAACCGTCATCTCTTTTCGACTTCGAAGAAGTTATGAGCATTCCTCATAATAACATGGGACCGCCTCCTGCGGGACCCCCTCCTCCTAATAACAATGGTCTACCTCCGATGGTGAGACCAAATGAGCAAGCTCCCCGATCGATGGAGGAGTTGTGCCAACCATCTATAGATGGACGGGGCGGACCAATTGCCCCGATTCTAATTCAAGCTACCGATTTTGGACTTCGTCATCACATGATACAACAAGTTCAAAATACTTGCCAATTTCACGGATTACCGGGCGACGATGCCAATAGACATATTGATAAATTTTTGGAAATTACTCAACATATGAAGCAAAATGGGGTCTCCGATGACGCCCTTCGTTTATCTCTTTTTCCATATTCCTTGACGCATCATGCTATCGCATGGTATGATCGCCTTCCAAGGAATTCCATCCACTCTTTCGACGATATGATGAGGAAATTTCTCTCGAAATATTTTCCTCCTTCCATGGTGACTAAGTTAAGGAACGAGATCACGAAATTTGAGCAAAAACCGCACGAATCGTTATTCGAGGCATGGGAGCGTTATAAATTGTCCATTGATCGGTGTCCTAACCATAACATGCTTTTGGTTACACAAATTGATACGTTTTACAATGGTTTGACATTAAGTCATCGGGACACCATCAATGCTGCAGCGGGAGGAACTTTTATGCAAAAGACACCGGAAGAATGTTACGAATTGATCGAGAACATGACCGCTCACCACAACCATTGGGACACTTCAGCAACTCGAGACGAGACGTCTAGAAATATCTCTTCTACTACTTTATACATGATAATTTTGATAAGTCTTACGACTTGGTCAAATGAACACTCCTTTACTTCTTTTAATGATTGCACCATACCTAGCTTATGACTAAAGACCATCCCTAAAGGGGGGAACCATCTATGTTCCTTGATCTAACTATTGCACCTTTTTGACCATCTATTTCTTAATATATCATGTATTACTTGTAAGAGAAGTCATATACACTTTACACTTAGTCAATATTTAACAAAAACAACCTCTACTTGCTACTTAATACCCCACGGCACAAGCACACCTTTATAACAATTCATAACAATGTTATTCAACCTATACCACCTTTCTATACACTTTCATTGCATAAGTTATTTTAGGGGTTTACCAACCATTGAATCACCTATTCTACAAAAGTATTAATCAAGAAAAGGATAGCTGGGGTTTTTTATTAAGAAATAAGGGTTTTCCTTAGTTGGGCAAGCTAGGATTTATTTTGTGGCTTCTAAAAAGGGTTTTTTTTTCAGCACTCTTGATTATCAATTTCTTCTCACATCATAAGGTCTTAGTAAACTCCTTTAGGATATTTATTCCAATGTTGTTTAGATTATGTACTCGGTACTTATTCGACCTTAATTTAAATAGGTTCGCATTTGATTCAATTCGAGGGCCGCGTTAGTCGTGATACACTTAGCATTACTCAATCAAGGTGAGTTCTTAGGCCCCTAACGTTTTACTTTATGCTTTTGAATTTCACAAAGTTTTTGGGGTGGAAAAACATGCCAGGCTTTAAAATTGGACACAAGTGGTTAAGTTTCTGTTATGATTACGTGTTGCTTAAATGTAGCGATAAAACCCCATATCTGAGGCCTAACATTATCATGAACTGTTATTGTGAGCGCGGGGAATGTTAGTAATAGATATATTGGGTTTGACAACCCCGGTTCGGAGGTGATAGCTATCACTAGGACAAACGAAGTTATACCAGGTCGAACATTAACGGATGTTGCGGCGGTGTTTTAGAAACATTCATCACGGGCAATGGTAGGCATTAATTTGGTATTCATCATGGTCAAGCTTCGTAGTGTTCATGAGCTTTTGAGCAACGTAATTACATTTATATGTAATATATGCATCTGTTTGCATTTATCATTTTCACTTGGGGAAATCTTGTGGTCTATATTATATGATTTATCAAACCTATGAATTCACCAACTTATTGTTGACGTTTTAAAAGCAATGTTTTTACAGGGGATCAATTAAGCACAAGGTGCGATGGATACATTGTTGGTTTTGGACATGGGCATGGTCTTGCATTTAAGATTTTGTCGCATTTCATTTTGTTAAACTGTTATGGGGAGGGAGGGAAAAATCTTTGTATTTTGATTAAGTGAACAAGTTAAGCTTCGGGCTTATGTAACAAATATTGTGACTAAATCCAGGTATCGTTTTCAAACGACTTTTTGGTCGTTCTATATATCTCTTGTGTTGTTGATCCATAAAGTAACACGCCCCGGACTCATATTCCGCTGCGACCCAATTTGGGGGTGTTACAGTATTGGTATCAGCAGCCAAGGTTATTAGAGAACCAGGTCAATGTTTTTTTGCTTGGGACTTAACCGTTTTCCAAGGAGTTGTTGTTTATAAACAAAGGATTCACGGGACATACATATGTGCATACATTCATGCATACACTACTTGCTGCATTAGTTGGTTGGACTAGATGCATTAGTAAATTAAATATAACATGTTCCACTATAAATGTATATTACTATAAGAGTCTTATATGGAATACTAATATAAGCTATCTTTGGATTTTCAGATTTAGTCATGTCAGATTCTGAGGAATCGGGGATCACGCATACGACAGTATCCAGACCTATCCGATATAGGTTCATCCAACGAGCCGATGATCATGTGTTATCGAGCCACCTTACATTGCTAGAGGACCCGTCAACGCAAGGCCCGCTCTTCATGCACCACCCTCTCCCGACTATGTGCCTGGCCAGAGGAGCCTGTAGCAGGCACCTCCTCACCTAGACTATTTCCAGGTCCAGAGCTTGCTGATGACGAGATCGTTGTGGGGGACCAGCCACATGCTGAGGACGCCTCACCTATGGCACACTCACCTGATGAGGTTCCGGAGTCTGATCCTGAGGCAGATCCGGAGGAGGATGACGATGAGGACCCTGAGGAGGATCCTATTGACTATTCTGCTGACGGAGGCGATGACGGAGACGATGAGATGGACATTGAGGAGGATGAGGATGACGACATGGATATCGAGACTGATGAGGAGGATGAGGATGATGAGATGAGCAGGATTTTGGAGGAACGAGGAGGTGCACCTAGCTCCTGTGCCTACCCAGTAAGTAAGTTGTTGCTTTACCTGCTACTGCCCCATCGCGGAGGAAGACTGATGCATTTGAGACCGATGTGTTAATCGAGCTGCAGGCCACACCACCACCTCACCCTGCATATCGTATGACGGCTAGGATTTCTATTCCAGAGCCATTACCTGTACCAGCCTGGACTGACTCTGAGGTGATTGCCAGATACGTGCTTTTTCTTCCCCACCTGCTGCACCACTATCTCCATGGTCTTCATAACCACCACAGATTCCGTTAACAGTATCACCACCACCACCTGTTTGACAGCACCTCCTCCTAGTCCTATTCGATCATTGGGCTATCGAGCTGCTACGATTCGGATGAGAGCTGAGGCTGCAGCTACTTCCCACCATTACCACCACCCTTCATACTCTCCCCCACTAGACCAGATGCACCACCACCATTGCCTACATCAGCTCCTACTTCATTCCCACCACTATCATTACCCACTGACAGTCATAGAGAGGGCAGACCCGAGGTTAACCTACCACCTCGGATGGGATTAGGTCTCGCACTAGGTCCCGGGTATGATGGGTTTTGAGGTCAGAGCGAGGCTCGCGCTGCTGCTGCTAGACCAGCTGGAGGTCTTAGAGCAGATTACGGCTTTGTTGCCACTATGGACAGGTTTGGTTAGACGTGACCCTGAGAGGTACGTTGGATATGGGATTACAGATTCATGGGATGAGATCGTTGAGACTTTACAGGGAGCTCCGGTTAGCACCGATACAGAGTTGGGTGCACACATGAGGGAGTTTGAGTCGTTGGTTAGACGAGATACAGATGAGATTTACACGAGGTTGGATGATGAGCAGGGGCAGAGACAGACAATTATTGCCGGCCCCGGGTCAATATGTTGTTTCGGGATAGACGTACTCATGCGCATAACACGTCAGCTCATGGAGACGAGCTAGCAAAATGTCCGAGAGGCTTGGAGACGAGCCATGGAGGATGCGAGCGATCGTGCTTCAAGGAGGGGTTATAGGGGTTATATCTCTAGGACCAGTCTTATGCACAGATGGAGGAGAATCACAGAGTTACAGTCAGCGGATCGTAGGAGGCAGAGAGCCGTGTATGTCATAGTTGCTATGAGACGACAGCAGGAGGCGGGAGGAGATGAGAGAGCTGAGAGCTGCTGATCGCACTCGACAGCAGCAGATTGTTCAGACCTTGACTGTTGTACAGGACACTACAGTAGGGTGATAGGTTCCCACTTCAGGGACTGGTCGCCACACTGGCAGGGGCAGGTTAACCGACTTACAGGGAAGGGTGATGACATTGCAGGGGACAGTGGTTTAACTACCTTACAGGGAGAGCAGGGACCGCTGGAGGTCCTGCACTAGCGGAGCTGCCAGTGAGAGGCTGGGTAGCAGTTCTTAGATTAGACAATGTTATGGCTAGTTGTTTTCGTATATAGCTACTAGATTACGGGTTTAATCACGGGTAGTAAGGCTTTAGGTTGTTATGTTTTACTTTGTAACCTTAAAACATATGTTCCTTTTGTATCGAACCAACTCATGTATGTTTTCAGGTATATATGGGAAATGGTAGTAGTATGTCATGTTTTATAAATCGAATTTGTGATGTGATGAAATGAATGTCGATTTAGTTTATACATTTGTTAATTACAATTCAATTGTACATTTCACTGTGTGATTGTGATCTCACTTTAATTTTCATGGATATGTCATTGTCAGTTGGTTATGATTTTTAGAAATCTAATGTACTCCCACCCCCTCTCCACTATGAAGACTGTGAAGACCAAATGGGCCCTCAATCAATTTCAACAGCCCATTTGTGTGCAATTGACAAAGACTGTGAAGACTTTGAAGGCCCAATCTTAGCCCAGTTACAGCCAATCTCAGCCATTGTACACACAAAACCCACCTGAACCTTATTGGGCCTTAAAAAGCCCAATAACATAAGCCTAAACCTTATTGGGCCCAGACACACTCAATTGGGCCCAATACAAGCCCACACACCCAATTGGGCCCAATACACAAACCCAAGCCCATTACTGGCCCAGAAACAATTTTCATAAACCTTAGGGACTAGAACTGTCATTTTTTAAAGTGTTTTATAAAAGAAAAATGGTGAAATAAAGAGAGGGACTAAAACTGCCAAATGGCAATTCTTTTATTATGTTTAAAGGCAAGGGCTGGATTTGCAATTTCCCAAACCTTTCTTTATTCTTTTGTTATAAAAACGCGGGGACCAAAAGTGTCACTTTCTAAACTTATGTATAACTGTTTTTTTTCGGCTTAGAAAAAATGAAAAGAGAAAGAAAGTTGAGGGGTTTAAGTTGCCTCTTCCCCAAGGTTTATGTTTAAACCTGAACCATAACTGTACCTCAACCCCCTTGGCGCCAAAACCCAAACCACCCTCTCCCACGGTTTCTAGGCCAAACCACTATCCCAAGTACCACCACCAGCTCACCCTAACCCTATACCCACTCACCCTAACCCTTCCCTGTTCAACATACACAAAAACCCGCACCCCCACCAATGGCTGAGATGAAGAGAAGTGAATGAAAGGCTAGGATTGCTTGGGAAGCTTTGTA
>BQNB010121612.1:0-20431 GCA_026074375.1 Tanacetum coccineum
ACTAGAGGAAGTGTTGAGCTAAAAAGCCTAAGAATGGCTTTTCAGGCTGAATTTTAAGCTTTTAAATAGAAACTAAGGACAAGGGGCTTATGTGAGCTTAAAGTGTGGCCTAACAGCTATTCAAAATTGTAAAGAAGATGGAGTTTGAAATTCTGGATAAGCCAGAATAAGCACAAGTAAAAGCTGTTTCTTCATTTTTAAACATTTAACTAAATATGCAGATTTTTACCTAAACTTTAAACCATACTATCCCCCTATAATGCACCTTTGCTACAACACTCTAACACTCAACTGAGACTCAAAGTGTACAAAATTAAGCCATCAAGCATGGCTTATCCAAATAAGCAGTTTAACTTGGATTTGAAAGTCAAATTTTAAGTAGCACTTAGAAAAACTTGTAAAACTAAGCTTAAGGCTTTCAAACAGCTTAAAAACAGCTTATACAAGCTTAAATGACCTCTTGAATTTGTATTTTTCAAAACCTTAAGTGTTTTTGACAGCAATAAGCCAAAAACTTATGCTGTGCCAAACACCCCTTTAAGAAAATGAAAACCCTTTTAAGACTATTTTAAAGAGATTTAAGCTGGGGTTTCTAAAAACAGATTATGAGACATGCATGTTAAGCCAAATTAAGCACAATACAGTACCAAATAAGGATTTAAATAAGCAAATAAAAAATCCAACAGTTTATAAGCTAAAAATTGACAGTTTTAAGTAAACTTGCACAAATGATTTCTAAACTACAATACTAGAACTTTAAGCACTAAACAACATTAATAAGCATAAATAAGCAAATACAAACAAGCAAACAACACTAATAAGCAGTAAATAAGCAAATGCAAGTTAATAAGCTAAAATGAAGAAAAATGAACTCACAAGGCCCTTTGCTCTAAACAAGGGCAAATAAGCTCTTGAGAGCTTTGTCTACAAGCTCCAGCTTATCAAAGATAAGCTGGTATTGTCCATAAGCCCATCCTTTTCTGGCTTATCTTCCAAAAGTAAGCTTTGGTATTTGAGGTGAGTATTTTTTTTGGTTTTTCTAACTACAAACTTAACTCTTTTTATAACTTACTGCAAGTAGGTTAATATTAAACCCTTATAAAAGCTTTTGAACAAAATTTCATAACAATTTAACAATTTACGACTTGAAATTATAAATTGGGATTTTAACTTGAAAACTCAATACTTCATTAATTGCTTAAGAAAACAGATACAATGCTTAAATTAAAGACAAAATTTATAAAAAACTTAAAAGATTACAAATTAAAAACCTAGATGCCTTTCATGGCTTACAAGATGGCCTATTTATACTAGAAACTTTAAAGTCTTGGCCTTTGAAGTGTGCTTCTTTTGTGAGACGAATTGAGGCTGTGTTTCTTGTGTGAGGTAAATCAAAACTCAATCTTGGCCCTTGAATTTGACTTGTGCTTTCTTGAATCAATACCCGACGTTGGATTTGTCTTGAAAATAGTGGGATTGTCAACATGGTAAGGTGGTATGTGATTAGGGTTTTAGTGTAGAGGGGAAGAGGTTATTACCCAATGGGTAATTTTAAGGTTGCAGGGTAAAGATGGGGAAGAAAGCCCGTGAGTGGGTCTTGGGTTTTGTTGGTGGGAAAGTTGGTTTTATAAAGGTTGGGGGTAACAGGTTAAAGTTTGGTGTGTTGCCAACTTTGGCCCCTCAACCATATAAGTATTATTGCAACTTAAGTCCTTGTGGTGAGATAACTTTAGGGGTTTGGCAGTTTTGGTCCCTCAAGTTTGTATTCTTCTGATTCAGCTTCTCGAAGTTGACTTTGACTTTGACTGTTGACCTTGACTTTGTTGGGGTTAACTTTGTTGGCTTTGACTTTGACTTTTCTTCACGCTCTTTTCATTCTCGTGCTTGGTTTTGTCGTTTTTAGCTTTGTTTTTGTCTTTTTCTTGAATATCCGTTTCCTGCACAATACAAATGCAAAACATACAAATACAATGTATTTTTGGTACGTTTTTAGTCATTTAAGTCCGTTTTTGATGGAAAATGGTATGTGTAATTAAGCACATACCATAGGGGCGCAGCTTAAGCTTCACGGGAGCATACTCCATGATCATACACAACGTTTAGACGCACTATCACCTACATTGTTTGAGGGTTATGATAGGGATCTTAGATCTGTATACCAGGTCGAGGGATGTTAGGGATGAGATCTTTTCTCAGCACTACAGGCTTAGGAGCCTAAAGCAGGAGAAGGCTATAGTGACATTCAATGCTATATGGATACCAGTGTTGGCTTTGGAGTCATGGGCAGGATATGTTGACACCTAGAGGGCAGAGATGTGGCGAGCTAGATATGATGATCATAGGTTGATTCATGATTTGTTGGTACAGAACATCACGATGCAGGGCGAGCTTCAGGAGTTGAGAGGTCGTGTTACTACCTTAGAACAAGAAAGGATTCGTAGAGGACAGTAGACCATATGAGGTTAGTTAGGACTTTTGTACATCACTAAACTGAGTAGCTTCGGTTAGTGCTAGGCCTAAACTGATTAGTCTTAGTGGCAGTAATTATGAACTGATTATGATCAGTCGGTAGTTGACTCTTATCGAAGTCATAGTTATGATAGTAGTAGGATAATTTTGTTCAAAACTTGAAAATCAATGGATGGTAGTATGTTCTTCTTATATGAGTTGATACATTAGGTGCTTGGGTACATCGTTATCTATGCATATTTGTGACATGGCTCGTCACTCACCTCGAATAGGGTTTCCACACTTGTGAGACCTCGTGCACAGTTTCATTTCACTTTCTTCCATGTGGAACTTGAAAGATATTCAAGTTGCCATATTGTACTATACGTTGGAAAGAAATGAGTGGTTAGATAAAACACTGTGAAGTCATGAGGAGACTTGATCGTATTTATAGTAAGCCAATTTGAAACTTGATATAATTTTGAGTAACGTGATTCTAAGCGATATCTTGATCCATTTAGTTAAAACCCAAGTTACTCGAAACAAGTAAAATCTACTTGGAAGAGTTTAAGCAGATTCTAATAAGCGAACCTTAGACGATCTTAAAAGAGCAACACGTAAGTAGTGATGTGTGGGACATACATCTCCGATAGAACTTAACCACGTTAAGTAGAACAACCGAGGAACTGGATACAGTTGAATACCTTAGAACATTATTGGCAAGTCGCGGACTGGATCATATCCGGACACCCGACCGAGAAACTTGAAAATTTAAGGGTAGAAAGAACTATTAAGGTTGTGGAGACAGCAAAAAGGACCTACCATGTCATTCGACTATGATTTAGGTACATCTGAGAATAGTAGGAGCCGAACTTGAGAACTAAGTCTCTAGAGGAATCAATAGAAACCTCACTTGAGAGACCGAACCGATAAAAGGAACAATACGTTTTGTTAAGGATTTGAACTCCCGTTATCGATATATTGGTGACTTGAGCTGGATTTCGAGGCGAAATTCCTTTAAGGGGGTTAGACTGTTATAACCGGTAACTTTTCCAAATTCTAGTATTTTTAAAATACTATAATTATATATCTGTGTCTTTCGATCTTGTTAGTTCTCTCGGAGAAAACTAAAAAGTTGACTTTGGTTGACTTCTTTTGCGTAAAGCGGTTACGGATTAACTGGGTATTGAGAGTCTTGATTTTCTTAAATGAATCACTTTTGATTCATTTTATCCGTATCTAAGTATTTATGCTATCGTTTTAACGCTTACCAGGAAGATTTCCCGCGTTCAGCGAAAAGCGTCACGCAACGCGTACCGGCACGACAATAAAATTAAGTATATCTGCTTATGTTGGAATGAGATTACTAAACTTATTTTAAATAACTTATTTAAGATTCTATTAGCGGTTGTCTTAAAATGAGAATCTTAGAACTACGTCCAGAAACTAGTCAGGGAAACGAAAAATTGCGCGGGTTTAGCAATTAATTAAACAAATGACTAAAAATATATTCTTGGTCGACCTTAAGGCATCTTGAAGCGTTTTAGTATGTTGTGAGTGGTTTCGTGAACGAATGTAACCCTTTCCCTTTTCTAAGATTTTGAGTGTTCTAATTTAGTCATTTGACTATTTGACTTTGTCAGTTCCGTTAAAACAAGTACCATGTTGACGGTGGCGAATCAATGTGATCGTGAGTATTTCATGTTTATGTTGCTTGTGTTAATCCTTTCTAGAGGATTTTATCTATGTTGAATATGTCCTGGGAGGTTCGTCCCGTAATTAGCTTGAAATGCCAAAAAAAGGAGTCCCGACACGTCCGTTAATGTTCAAAACGAATTTAGGGAAGTTTAACTGTGAAATATGTCATGTAAATAATAGAGATTCAAGGAAAATTATTTTTGGGTTCATTAAAAAACTAAGAAACATTGGGCAACATTTTAAATTGGCGAAACTTAAGTCTTAAGCAAACCCGACATAAAACGAAGACTCCCGAGACCCCCTAGGATACTATGATCGGTCGAAGACAATGGGGAGGGGGGAACAAGAGGGCTAGTTTTTAGTTAGTATTTCCCAAACCTAGTATTATAACATTTTTCTTGGCTCATTACACACTTTATGCATGATTTTGAAACCCATTTTCTTCTCTCTTTTGCTCTCTTGCTCGTCCAATTTATAACACACACACACACACACACACACACACACACACACACACACACATACACACTTAAAAATTTTGCAACTTGATCAAAAACTTGAAGACATAAAAGTTTTGGGTTGATTCTAGTATTCGGGTTATCAATTAAACAACGTTTGGGTTATCGGATCGTGTCTTAACTCGCTTTCAAAACCCTCTTTGTAAGTCTTCTAAATTTTAATTTAACTTGTACTTTTGAATGTCTAATGATGCGTAGAAGCTAGTTGTACGGTGCGTTTTCTAAAAATTTAACACGGAAAATTTATGGAAACCCATTTAGGGTGCATTTGGGGTTCGAACTAGGGAAACAAAGGGAACAAGTTTTATCATTTTTATGTCGTGGTTTTGATGGTTGAGAAACATTTATTTGCTATTTAGCTTATTTTGATTAGTAGTTTATTTGGCTTATTTATAAGCACTATTGAACTTATTTTGGGCTTATGTTGGTTCGAAAACCACAAGGACAAGGAAACAAGTATTTTTGGTTGAGTATCTCTTATGTTGTATTTTTGTGAGCTTATTTTGATAGTCTATTGTGATATCTAAAAACTATGTAGCTTATTAGCTTATTTAAAAGCTTAATATACTTGTTTGGAGCGTAAAAGGGCTCACGGCCCAATAAGCCCAATAAGCCGTGGCATATTGTAGGCTTATTGTGGTTCAGATTATTTTGGTAACTATTGTTTGAGCTTATATTTACTAATGGGATTTAGTATTGGGTCTAAATTGTATTTTATACTTACGAATAACTTAATGGACTTATAATGGGCCTTAAGGCCCAATAAGAGAAAACTCGTCGTTTTACGTGTTTTAACAGACTTTTAGAAGGCGAACATACTTAAGTAATGATATGGAAAGTCGTTTGGGGAGAGGTGTTTTAATAAACGTTACGAAATATGGATTTTTAAAATTTTGTCGAAAAATGGTAAACTTGGGAAAAAGTGATTGAAATTGAGGTTTGAAACCTTGAAAAATGTTGTATCGACGAACAGGTCATGCCGAATTTTCGTAAAAATCCTATACTTAGATTTTTACTCAAAACTTACTTTTACGACAAAATAATAAAATATTATTATTTTAATAAGTCGACTAAAAGACAAAAAATATATATTTTATAAATATAAAATATGAAACTTCTCTAAGTTGTTTTATGTAAATAAACGTCTAATTTTCTATAAGCTATACAATTAATTAAGATAACTAAGGTTACCGAATGAATTTACCGAAGTATGCTTTGAATGTCTATTATTTAGTTATCTTATATTACTTGTCTATTTTACTTAAATAGTATAAGTATAGTGTACGAGAGTATAAATTGGAGTATGTTATCTTGAAACTAAGTCGTCAACCATCACACCACGGATAACATTAAGGGTGACCGTACAACGCATCTGACCTCTATGCATCAACCTAGAAAACATCTTTTGAAATGTATATCTGAAATGGACATTAATTGGACTAGGTCGTGTTCGGATGTCGTTGCATTTTCCTGTTTGATCTTGATCTTGCTTGTCACCTTGTTCAGGTGAGTACTCGTAGCCCCACTTTTTAAATCTTTTCCGTTAGGGGAAAATGATACTCAAATCTCTTTTGAACTAATTTTCTGTATTGTGCAAAAGTTGATTTGTTTTTTTTTGACAATGTTATGTGCATATGACTGCTATGTGAATGACATGAGTTTTGGTTGAATATGCCGTATGGCACTTTCTGTGTGGATCTGTTATAGCAAGGACTTGCTATGGTTTGAAATGATATGTGAACTTCCGCCCTATATATAGCTCCAGCTGGTAGGCTTTAGGTGCGTGTGAATTGAGAATTGAGGACATTGTGTGGGAATGGTCCATATGGATATGATTTGATAGCAGAGTTGCTATATTTGAAATGAAATGTGTTGCATGTATTCACTGTCATATTTCACAATTATCCACTACTTGAAATATTTGCACAGCGACTGGGTTTTCTTCAAACCTACGAGCTCACCAACTTTATTTTGACCTTTTCGAGTATCATTTTCAGGAGTGTTGCGAACCAAGGTAAATCGGGAGTAATGGAAACTAAAGACGTACACATGTGGGATGTTAACTTGAGACTTGTATATTTTGAATCAAAAATGTCAATTTGTAAACTATTGTAAATCTAGATCTTTTGTAAATTTGGATGATATGATCTTGTATCTTGTGCGATGAAACTACATCGTCGCATCCCGTGTTTCCACCATAGTCAGGGTGTGACACCTTGGCACATATGATAGTCCTTTTAAGGAATTATTGCGTTGAGATTGGATCCAAGGCTAGAAAAGATGAAATTAAAAATGGAAAATCATTGATATGGGATCAATGAAAGAAAAGATAGAAGTGTTAGGCGGGTATGAGTGCTACGTCGGAAATGTATAAGTATGATGATTTATAATCTCCTTATTTAAATGGATCAGGATGCCTCTTCATTTAAATAAAGAAATTATAAATCGTCGAACCATAAGTTTATAATTACTTACTTACATAGATTGAGACGTCTTTTTATGTAAATAATGAATTGTGAATGAGTGGGCTTATGTGTATCTGATATGACATGAGTACGGGTAGAGAATGGAAAATCAAAACTAAAAACAAGTTAGACGTCATAAGAGATGAAACTTGAACAACATGGAAGATTATATCGGTGTTTAAGGTTAGGCATGAAACCTTAATATAGATGCCTAGAAGGAAGTTATGCTTTAAGTTAAGAAAGAAGTTGCCTAAATAATATATAGAATTAGTTTTGATTGTGCCTTTTAGAAGGTACTTGTTAGAAAATTAGAAAAGGGTTGCCGATTTTTGAAACAAAAGATTCAATGTGGATTAAAAGAATCCTAGAAAATACATGTTGATCTTAAATAGAATGCAAAATAGACTGGTATTTGACTTTAGGTCATATTAGTGCATTGATGATTTATGTGGAAATGATGTCAAATTTTGACTTATATAAAGTCAAAATGGTAAATTTTCCAAATGACAAGTAGTCATTGTCAGAAATTTTAGATAAGTTTGTGATCTAGAGTGTTTTCTTTAGAAGAATTTTGTGTAAAATAGAGAAATTCCATAGCGTGATGTAATACTAATAACGGTGTGTCATTAGGAATACTTGAAGTTTTGTGAGGATTATGTGTATTAAGTGAATTTGTAATAATTTGAATATGACTTTGTTGAATTAAGGTTGTTAAGCTTTGTGATTGTAGATAAGTAAACCATGACTTAGTATGACAAAATTGTAAAACCAAGAAGGTTATAACTAATATGAGAATAAGTATTGGTATGATTGAACTAGAAGGATGACTAAAGATGTAGAAAAGTTTGCGAATGGTCGCAAATAAGATTTTGGGGACAAAATCTAAATAAGAGGTAGATTTGTAACACCCAAAACTCGTTTCTATGTAATTAATTATGAGTATGCCACTGAATAAGTTTGGCTATGACTTTATAAGTTTGAATGCCTTACGTGATTGGTTAGTCAAACCCGATATTCAAACTATAAGTCTAGATATTATGTAAATGGTTTTAGAAAGTTTAATGTGTCACAACTTTAAAGAGAAAGGACTTAAGGGACCGTAAGTGTTAATTAGACAAAGATATAACTAACTTATATCTATACAACTATCTACACATTTCCTAAGTTCTTGCAAAATATTCTAGGAGGTGGTGGTGACTTGTGAAGTGTTGAACCAAGAAGAAGAAAAAAAAGGGAAAGACTTGATGATCTAGTAGATTAAGATTTAGTGTCTTATATTAAGATACAATCCTACTTATGATCATTTTCAAGTAAGTAATCTTATATCTAAGTTGAATTATGAATTGAGGTGTTAAGGTTTATATAGCAAAATTGGGGGTTTTTTAGGTAATTTTATTTCTAAACCAAGTGTTAAGGTGTTTATAATCATGGGTCAAGATGATTTAATGAATTAAGAACAAATTAGGAATTTAAATCATATGATCAAGATATGATCATATGATATTAATGAATAATAAATAGTGTGCAAATAGGCTATGTAAACCCTTATTGTGTATTGTTAATGGATGTTGTGTTAATTATGGCATTAGGATAGCAAGTTGGATGATGATGAGGATTTTGGGTGTTCTTGGAAAACTTAGCTTTGGAGCTAAAGTAAGTAAATTGGTTATAATATGATATTATCTTGATTTCATCATATATGTGTCGTTTGGATAATGTTAATGAAGGGTTAGGAAGCCTTGATTTAGGTATGCTTGGATTAAGAATAGATTAAAGGCGAGTTTGGCAAAACTTGACAAGGCTTTGGTTAAGTCATTTTTACCCATATAAGGTATGTAATGATTTGGTATGATTGAATGGAATGTGCTTTAAGTGTAATGTGCAAGTATTGATGAAAAGTAGTCATATGGACTAATGATGATTGTGAATGATGTCTATGTGATTAATGATGTATAATATCGTGTTACTACCCATTTACTTACTAAGCGTTTCTCTTACGGTTTAGTGTTTAACCATTTTTGTAGGTTCATTTGTGAAGATGATAAAGCTTGAGTAAGGCTTAGGAGTGGGCACGGGTTGGAAGTTATTGGTGATGTGTATAAGTGTAAGTAGGATGCCGAGCTCAATCAATGTTGAACCCCCCAAAGTTGAAGTCATGTGTTTTCGGATGGTCTTTTAAATTTTCAAGAGTGTATTTTGTATTATACATTTGTGTAATGTTTTGGTAATAAAAGTGGTATGTGAAATGGGTCAAAATAGGTGTTTGGAAAACCGCGTAAAGTATATGTTTATGGGTCATTTAGACCATAAATATTTATGAAACTGAAGTAATATATTGTTATAGAGAATTCTGGAAAGTTTCGTTGAGTTTCGAGTATTGGAAGTCGATTTTCCAATAATGGTGCAAAATATATTCTTTTGTAATGTTTTAGCAGTGAGTATATGGTCATATGGTTCCATCAGAAAGCTAATAAAGGGCATATGGCAAGCATATGACCAAAAGGAACTATAGTATATGGTCATATGCTTATGTTAGTTTAGAAAAATAGGGGTTTCCCGATTTTGTCCAGTTTGTTTATTTTGTATAAAATCAACCGTAAGGAGTTAGAAGTCGTGTCATCCGTCGTTTTAAAGGTAATCAAGTCTAGTTTCATGTAAAAATAGTCTCAATGGCTGATTTGTAATAGATTGTTGTCAGTTTATAAAAGAGTAACAGAAGGTCCGTTTTGATATGTCGTTTCATTAGAAAAGTTTTTTAATTTTTGGTTAATTTTAATGTCAGGAAAGAGGCGTTTCATTTCTCCATTGATCCTTTCATCATCCTTCATTATGTTTTCATTACAAGTGATTTCCTTTGCTAATACTTCTTCTTCTCTATACTTTGAATTATCGGCAACAACTCCTTTACTATTCTTATTCATTTGATCAACCTCTTTATTATCACTATTATCCCCATATCTCGATAGAACCCTAATTCTTCGTTTAGACTTTCATTAGTTAGGAAAAATGATTTCTACCAAAATTGAATTGAGAATAGCGAAATAGAAGCTATATAACCTCTATACAAATGAATTATTTCAAAATTGGAACAAAGTTATCAAATTAATATTATTAAATAAAATTTTGAAAAAAAATGAAAGTGTAGAGTCATCAAATTAAGCCAGTTAACTGTGTGATTTGTTATCTAATAATGAATTATGTTGTTAAGGATTGAAAATTGACGATGAAATGATGAAGAACAATGATTGTTAATGGTGGAAAGCGAATATTCTGTTTGAAAATTAAGATTTTAATAAGTTTTAGATTTCACTAATATCAAGTCTGTTATAAAATTTAGTTTTCCTTAGACATTTGGTTCTTATGAAGAATTACCAAAAATTCTCGTACCGTAACCGAACCGAATAATTTGATCCGGTTATGGGTTCTACATTTTCTTTATTTTTGATCCTCGATTTTTTCAGGTCTCATTTCAGCTTAGTACCATGAACAACCCTATGATTAACGTTAGTACCTAATTATTTTTTAAAAGGGATAAGATATAAAGACCTTTCTGTTGGGATATATTATGATTATGAAGTTAATGCTGCTGATATTAGTTAGCTCTGGTAGTGTGTATGTTAGTTCTGATAGTATGTAGTTAAGTCTGCCAGTATAAAGATGTTAATACTGGTAGTATAGTTAATACTGTTTATGTTTAGTTAAGTCTGCTTATGCAGAATGTTAGTTAGAGTTAGAGATATGCATGAGAAATGTTAGGAATAGATATGCATGATCTCTAGACGCGTTTTGAAAAGCTCATTAGGGTTTCCTTGGTGTATAAAAGGAACCTTATGCGGCATAGTTATTAGTGATCCAATAGTTAGAAAATTTGTAACCTTTGACAGATTATATCAATATACGTAGTTAGTTAATTGTGTTCTTCTTAGCAGTATAAGTTAGATTCCGCATAACTTATATTGTTCTTAGTCATTGTTTCTCTTATAGTTAATCTGTGTTTACACAAGTTAGATATCACCCTTAACAGGCTAGAAAGATCTATTCATTGGGATCAACAAGTGGTATCCGAGCTTGTTGAGAAAGTCTGAATAAGAAGAACATCACCAAACAACCCTAGACAAAAACATAACAAGAAAAATAACTTTCTTTTCCAATGGCAGGAGATGATGCAGAAGTTTCAACATCAACAGTACAAGAAACCACTCACATGGTGTCATCTGTGAAACTTCTCATGCTGAAGAAAGGTGAGTATACAATATGGGCTATAAGGATGGAAGAATATATGATCCATACAGATTATGAACAATGGTTGGTGGTCTTGAATGGAAATAGTCCAGTGCATTATACAAAGAATGAAGCAGGTAAAGATGTGGAAGTACCCCCAACAACTGCAAAGGATATACAGGCTAGAGCTAGAGAAAGGAAGGCCAGAAGTGCACTGCTAATGGCTCTTCCTGATGTAGATCTACCTAAGTATCATTTAATCAAAGATGCTAAGGGCATATGGGATGCTATCAAAACTAGATATGGTGGTAATGCTGCATCTAAGAAAATGCAGAAGAGTGTTCTTAAGCAGCAATTTGAAGCTTTTTCCATATCTAACTCAGAGGGTCTGGACAAAGGATTTGATAGGTTCCAGAGGCTTCTCACCTTGTTATCAATTCATGGAGCAGAACTTTCAACTGAAGACATTAATTCCAAATTCCTAAGGTCTTTACCTTCTACATGGACCAGTGTTTCCTTGATTATGAGAAACAAGGAAGGAATTGATGATATGGATATTGATGACCTTTACAACACCCTAAAAGCTCATGAGGGTGATGTTAAAGGAACTACTGTATCTTCATCTAGTTCACTAAACATGGCCTTTGTCTCTGAAGAAATCACAAGTAGTACTGATGAAATTAGTACTGCCTACCATGTTAATTCTGCTACAGGTCAAAGTAATAAAGCACAGGGATCTTCATCTTATGTTGATGAAGTCATGTACTCATTCTTTGCTAACCAATCCAGTGCACCACAACTAGATCATGATGATCTTGAGCAGGTAGACAGTGATGATTTTGAAGAGATGGACTTAAAATGGCAGGTGGCCATGATATCCACAAGGATTAACAAGTTCTACAAAAGGACAGGAAGAAAGCTGCAGTTTGATAGGAAGGAACCAGTTGGTTTTGATAAAACCAAGGTGGAATGCTTTAACTGTCACAAGAAAGGTCACTTTGCAAGAGAATGCAGAGGAAAGAAGAATCAGGAATACAGGGGTAACAACAATGGGTACAGAAGAGATAATGGTAAAAGGTCAATAAAGGAAGAAGATCAGAAGGCATTGGTGGTTCAAGACATGACCAGTATTGGCACCTATGATTAGAGTTATCTAGCTGCTGAGGAGGAACCAACCAACTATGCTCTTATGGCAATCACTTCTTCAAAATCTTCAAGCTCTGCCAGTTCTGACACTGAGGTAAATTTGTGTTCTAAAGCATGTATTGAATCTTACAATAAACTTTAAAAAATGTATGATGAACAACGTGTAAGACTAGATAAGGCCAACTTAGAAAGTGTAGCTTATGAACTTGGTCTAAAATTAGTAGAGGCACAATTAGTTCAATATCAGAAAAATGAAGTTATACTTGAAGAAAAGATTGGTGTGTTGGAATGGCAGGTTAAAGACAAGACTAATTTGCTAACTTACCATAAAACTTTGTTAGATCTGGCCACTAAAGAAAAAGAAGAGATTCTTAAAGAAAAAGAAGATTTAAAGGCAAAATTAGAGAAATTTGAAAATTCTTCTAAGAATCTAACAAAACTGCTTGATAGTCAGATCAGTCCAAAAGTTAAAATTGGCTTAGGATATGGAAAAGAAGAGACTATATGTGATGTAAGTGAATCTGATGTGTCTGAAACAGTGTTTGATTCTAGTACTAGTGATAAGGAAAACAGTCAAACATATGATAGATTCAAGAAAGTAGAGGGATTTCATGCAGTTCCCCCTCCACTCTCAGGGAACTTTATACCTCCCAAAGCTTATCATTTGCAGGACTGGATGACTCTGTATATACTAGTACTGCAGTCACAAAAGATGCTCCTAAATCTAATGAAGTATTTGTTGAAACACCAAAGGAAGTCAAGTCAAGTGCTCCTCTTATCCAAGATTGGGACACTAACAGTGACAATGAAAGCATCTTTAGGCCTAAACAAGTTTTTGAGAAAGTTAACTTTGTTAAAGAATGTGAATATGTTAGGCCTGTCAAACATGCAAAATCAGTAAAAATTGCTAAATCTGTTAGACCTATTACGCCAGTTAAACCAATTCAACAAACTGAGAAACCTAAGGAGTCTTGTTCAAGTCCTAAGGTTAACAAAAGGGATTAGAATGGGAGAATGGTTCAAAATCTAGGATTAGGTTACAGTTTTACCAAAAAGGCATGTTTTGTTTATGGAAGTATGAGTCATTTAATAAGAGATTGCACTTTTCATGAAGACATAATGACTCAAAGGAATGTGGTAAACAAGAATGGGTATTTGGGAACTGGTCAAAGGGTAAATAAACCAGTCTGGAACTATGCTAATAGGATTAATCATCAAAACCAGTTTGTTCCAAGAGCAGTCTTACTAAGGTCTGGAAAAATACCAGTTAGTACTGCCAAGCCAAAACAGGCAGTATCAACTAGTGTTCCCAGACAAGTTAATACTGTTAGACCAAAACAGAGTGTGAATTTTCCTAAAAATACTTTTAATAGATCACACTCACCAATAACCAGATCTTACTATGCTCCATCAGCACAAAGAAGAAGTTTGTCACCTAAAAGAGTTAATACTGTTAGACAAGCAGTTAATACTGGTAAGGGAAATGGGATCACTGCTGTTAAGCCCTCAGCAGGTTGTATTTGGAGACCAAGACCAACTAAAACAAACCAAGTCTCTAAAGACAATAAGTGGATCTGCACTATGGTTGATTACATGGATCCACAAGGCAGGCTCAAGTCAGTGATGGCTTGGGTCCCTAAGAGAAACTGATTTCTCTTACTTTATGTGCAGGAACATCCACATATAGCTTTAAAAGATAAAGGAATTACAGAAAGTGGGTGCTCCAGGTACATGACAGGCACCAAAGAATACCTTTCAGACTATCAGGAGATTAAAGGTGGATTTATCGCTTTTAGTGAAGGTAAAGGTAGAATTACAGGAAAAGGTAATATAAAAACTGAAAAATTAGACTTTGATGATGTATACTATGTAAATGGTCTTAAGTTTAATCTTTTCTCTGTCTCACAAATGTGTGACAAGAAAATTAGTGTTTTGTTTACCGAAACAGAATGTCTTGTTTTGTCTCTAAATTTTAAGCTACTTGATGAAAGTCAAGTGGTACTTAGAATTCCCAAGCAAAATAATATGTACTATTTTGACCTACAAAATATTGTTCCTACTAGAGATTTAACCTGTCTATTTGCAAAGGCATCCTCTAATGAGTCTAATTTATGACACAGGAGGCTAGGTCATGTAAAATTTAAAACAATGAACAAACTTGTGAAGGGAAACCTTGTAAGAGGTCTTCCTTCAAAGCTTTTTGAAAATGACCACTCTTGTGTTGCTTGTCAAAAAGGAAAGCAACACACAGCCACTTGTAAGGCCAAACTTATGAGTTCAATCAGTCAACCCTTACAGATTCTGCATATGGACTTATTTGGTCCAACATTTGTATTGAGCCTCAATCATAAGAAATATTGCCTTGTAGTGACTGATGACTTTAGTAGGTTTAGTTAGGTTTTATTCATGGCCACTGATATGTGCTAAAACACACATCATTTGTACCCCGGAAAATGCTAATAAATGGACTAAAACACTAAAATATGGATAAATATGTTACAAATATGTTTGTATTGTGTTTTTATGTCTTACAGGTACAAAGGATTGAAAACAAAGCAAAAACGGTAATTTTCAGGTGACTTTCGATGATGTTTTCACGTTTATCGAGGTCGAAACGAAGTCGTTAATTTTCCTTGATCACACCATTGGAAAGAGCACAAAATTATGAATCCAACGGTACCGGCCTTTCATATTTGAACCTTTTTATTTTAAACCTTTTTTGTCCCTGTTTGAACCTTTAATACTAGAATAAATAAACTTGGCCAAATAAGGGGTAAGTAAATAATATTGTATATATATAACAAGACCACTGCCTAGCGTAGTTGGTCTCGTGGTTTCCTTTGAGACTCTACCCGAGAGGTCGGGAGTTCGATTCATGCAGGAGGGTTTATCCCCTCTTATCCACGTCAGCATGCTACGTGGGCACACGTGGTGCCACATGGCATGCCACGTGGCGGACCTGGACCCAACCTGAACTTGACCCGGCCCGTGACCTGACCTGACCCGGTCGTGACCCGCCGGTTGACTGGCTGTCAACCACCGTTGATCGGTGGTTGACCGGTGGTCGGCGGTGGTTCGCCACCGTTGAACGTCGTTGACCGCCGTCGTTAGGCGGTGGTCCTGCGGCGTTGTCCGCCGTTGACTGCCGCCGTTAACCACCGTTGGCCGGTGGTCCGGTGGCGGCTGACCGGACGGTGACGAAACAGTACCTACGCCACGTGGCACCGCTCAGGTGGTGACACGTGGCATACTAATCATTGTATGCAGGTGTGGCAGGTACGAGGTACGAGGTACTGTTCACGTCAGGTGGCAATACAAGGTGGCAAAAAATGTCAGGTGTCAGTACGAGGTACTGTTCCAGGTGGCGGCTGGCCAATCAGAGCGTGACACATGGCATCTGGTGTGTGTCAGTACGAGGTTGGCGTGTGTCAGTACGAGGTAAGAGTGCGCGAATCCTTGCCAATCATGGGCAATAATGAGGCGGTTGGTGAATGGCAAAAAGACCAAAATACCCCTTGATCTAGCAATATGATTGGCTGAAGACCTAAATGGACGAAAATGCCCCCGCCCACTTTGGGCTATAAATACGCACGCAGTAGCTGTGAAAAAATGAGTTTTTACAAGTTTATTTTAAAAATAGTAGTTGTAGTGTTAGTTTTAGGAGTAGAATAATGTAGTTTATTTTGGGCTTATTGTAAAAGCTTATTGAAGCTTATTAGATCTAGCTTATTGTAATTCTTGAGCTTATTAATGAAGAAGTTTATTTCAAAGGTTGGTGTTTATTTCTAGCTTATTATCTATGCTTATTCTCTTGTCTTTTTCTTATTTCTTTTTAGCTTATTCCCAAATAAGCTCATGCTTATAGCTTATTTTTGGATCCCATCTCTTAAGCTTATATTCTAATAAGCTACTTCTATAGCTTATTTAGACTAGCTTATTTTATATTGTTTTCTATTTAGAGCTTTTCGAGTGAGCGTATTATTAGCTTATTTTTTGATTGCTTATTTTTATTCAAGCTTATTTTTCTTTATATACATTTAATTCTTAATCATACCCGATCCAAGTTCACTTAATTGAACACCTTAGTTTCGGGTGGATTAGATCTAAAAAAAATTATAGATCTTATATTTTTAGCTTATTTTTTAGAATAAAATTTGTTGTATTTTTTTAATTCTAGCTTATTTTTCTTAGATCTAAATCTTTAAATTTACCCGATCCAAGTTCACTTGATTGAACATCTTAGTTTCGGGTAGATTTAGATCTAAAGTTTTTTATCTTTTAGCTTATTGTCTTTAGAATAAATTCTAAAATAGCTTTTGCTTATCCCATTTTTTTCTTTTCTTGTCTTTACTTTTTCAAAAATGCTTATTGTTTGATTAAGCTCGATTCGAAAGCTAAAAAGGGTGTCATGAGTCTCCTACTCGACTTATTCATTAAGTCTTGAGCACCTTTATCTTCGAGAGCTTATTATTTAGCTTATTTAGTCATAAAGTTCTAAACGTTACTAGTTTTTCTTATAGCTTATTAAGCTAGGGCTTATTTCGAAGGGTATTTGTAGCTTATTTGAGAAGTGGCTTATTTATAAGCTTTTATTCTTTATCCTTTCTTCGAAAAAGCCTTGATAGCTTTTTAGCTTATTCTAGTTTTTATTTCAAAAGTAGTTTTTTTATATATTTAATCTAGTTTTATTTTTACAAAAATTAGTTTTCAAAATAGCTTATTTTTCTAAAAAGTTTTCATCTTATTAGCTTATTTTGTCTTAACTTTTCCTGTCTTATTTCTTATTCTATCCTTCTTCATCTAAGGCCAGAGCTTAAGGGTCTTATAAGGTTAATAAATAGATAAAGTTTTTATCTTTATAGTTTTTATGAAAGTAATTAGTAGATAAAGTTGACACCTTTATTTGCTAATTAGTGAAGTAGAACTTAAAAGTGATAAACTTATTTGTTTATTAAGTTTGTAAGATCGGGTGGTTATCGTTTATTTGCGGCTCTTCAATTTGGTTACATTTTCTATCTTTTTTCAATTAATTAGTGTAGATTTAATTAGTTATTTTATAAAATGTTAGCTTATTTGATATTTGCCATGCGTAGTGAGTAGTTTAACTTGTGGTTGCTAAGTGATTAGTGATTTGGAATTTAAGTGCGGTTTAAAAAGGTTTAAAAAATTAATAGTCAATTTACATACCGTCATTTACTTTTAATGCAATTTAAATACTTGTCATTTATTTTAAAAAGCATTTTACTTTACTTGTCATTTAATTTCTTGCAACTTGTTTTCTAAGGATTTTAATTCGTTAAACCTAAGCCCGCACTTAAGGAACATTTCACGTCACTTAGCAAGCATATTTTTCATTTATATCAATTTTAGTATAATCTTTTAGTTTTTAACCTTAGAATTAATATTAGTTTAATTTTTAGTATAAAAATAGTTTAAAACCAAAACCAAAATATTTGTCATTCAAGCACCAAACGAAACATTCTCATGAATTTCAATTCATCTCTCGCCGTGGAAACGACACTCGGAAGATAGACTATTATTTTTCCTAAAGTAATTGTCTTATCTGACGGGATATACTATATATTATTACGACACGCGTTTGACGTTTATCAAAATGGCGCCGTTGCCGGGGAGGGGTGTAGCGACTTTTACGGGATTGTTTGTGTTCGAGCATTGAAGATCCTTTCTTCGAAAAGTTTATTTTCGTTCTTATAAAAAAAATATATAAATTCAAAAATATTTTTCTTCTTATTTTTATTTTTCCTTTTCTTTTATAAATATTAAAAATACCAAAAATATTTTTTTATATTTTTATTATCTCTATAAAAAAATTTCAAAAAAAATATTCTCCTTTATCCTCTTACTTTATTTAATTCTTATTTTCTTTATCCTCTTATCCGTTTAATTCTTCGACATGTCTTCGTATAACCATTTTGGTTGCTCGTGGTGTGGAGGTCCGTTTAATGGTGGAAACTGTCCGGGCTGTAGCAGTGTAGGATCCGAAAATGAGTTTGTCTATGACCCAAATCCTTATTCTTATAATGAAATACCCGATTTTTCTTACCCACCTCCACAGCCCCAGTACGAGACATACTCGTGTGAGTTATGTGGGAACGATTCTCACTATGGGTTTGATTGTCCACCACGGGTACCGCTTGTCTATGAGCAGGAACCGTGCTACAATCAAAACTTTAGTGATAATTATTATCCACAAAATTCACCGAGTTTTTCTCAACAATATCTTTGCTGTGATAACTGTGGGGGTCCTCATGCGACTTTTCAGTGTCACCCGATGAACCAAAATTTCAATTCTTTCGGTTTTGACCATATTCAACCCCCACAGCAGTTCGATAATCATCAGCCTCAGGAAACTCCAGAAGTCACTCCTTTTGTTGAAAGTAAAGAATGGATTGAAACAAATAACGAGCTTTATAAAATGATGGAAGATTTTACGGAAAGAATGAATCAAGAGTTACATAAGCAGGAGGTTTTACTTGCAGCTCAAAGAGAGCAAGAATTACTTGCCCAAAAGCAAGCAGCTCAGGAAAAGCAAGTTCCCTCACCAAATTCCGTCTTTCGTCAACTAATTGAAGAAATGTGTGGCACAAAAGTTTGTGAAGAGCAAAAGCAAAATATGGAAGATACGATGCTAGATCTGCTTGAAATTTGTCAACAAAAAGAGTTTTATTGTATGTATAATAATGTTGAAGATCTAATTGAAAGTGCTCTTAATTCTAAACTTCTCTTGATTAATTTGAATTCTCAACGTCTCAATAAGGAAGAGCAGGAAGTTAAGAATATCACAGAGCCGACAGCTAAACGTCAAACTCGTATTACATCGTGTTTGTAGAATTTCAAAGTTATTTCTAAGAAGAGTACTATTCCTTTAAATAAAATACCTCAAATTTCTCTGGTTAATGTAATCACACACGATTTACCTACTAAAGAACCCGAGGACTCTCTCATAATGGGGAATAAGGAACTTAGCACTATTCCTGAAAAGGAATCGGACGAATTCATAAAGTCCAGTGTTGAGGACCTTATTCCAATCCTAAGAGTGTCCGAGGATACATCCGGTAGCGATAGTGTTTGTGTTTTACCTTCGAGTGATGATTTCTCTCCCATTGTTGAGGAAAAATCCGTGACTTTCTCTAACCCTCTTTTCGAATTTAACGACGAATATATCTCTAATGACGTGAGTCCTATTTTTGATGAGGTGTTAAAGAACATTGAGTGCAAGGATTCTTATGATTCCAACCTTGATGATCTGGCTTTGTTAGTCACACCTCTTTCCGATGCTAATAAGGATGAGTGTTTCGACCCAGGAGGTGTAATTGATGAAATCGATGCTTTTCTAGATATGGATATTTCTAAGGATATTGAGAACGGTTATCATGATTCAGAGGGAGATATAATCTATTTTGAGAGTTTGCTTATTGATGACACTAGCCCTAATCTCCCTCCCGAGGTGTTTTTAGATCATGACCCAAGAAGCTTAAAAGATGAACCTAATTTTGTTGATATGGTCTAAGTTTTCGACCCTGAGATTTATGAGGAGTTTTTCTCCGACATTTGTGAAGTTAACCTTTGAGGATCGCCATTATTTTACCATCACATTTGTTATCCGAATATTTCTTCCTTATCTTACTTATTCGGTGGATTCTTCTATTCTTCTCTCCTCCGGGAGTGAGGATACTATTTTTGATCCCGACATTTCTGCTTTTCACTGTTCTTCTCTTAAGCCGGTGGCATATGAAAATCCGATAGTGATTTTTCTATTCTTCTATTTCTGCCCCAAGGACAAAAGAATTCGGGGAGAGTCAAGCTAGAGACTCGCACAAAAACAAGCGCTTCTTGGGAGGCAACCCGTGTCTTTACTTCTTTCTATTTTCTTGATTAATAAGTAAGTGTGTGATTTTATAGCCCAAGTGTGGG
>BQNB010121613.1:4947-20431 GCA_026074375.1 Tanacetum coccineum
TATTACCAAAATCTAAATTTGGTGTAAAAATAAGCTAAAAATGCTATAGAAATTTTTTTTATTTTACTTAATTTTTCCCGAAAAAAGTGTCGCTAATAAGGTGTCGACCGAAATTTTTTTTGCGCTATTACCAAAATTTGAATTTGATGTAAAAATAAGTTAAAAAGGCTATATAAAAAATTACATATTACTCAACTTTTTCCGTAAAAAAAGTGTCGCTAAAAAGAGTGTCGTCTGGATACTTTTTTTTAAATCAAACCGCTGCTAGTGTAAGCAAACCGCCGTGAAATAGAATAATCAAACCGCTGCTAGTGTAAGCAAACCGCCGTGTAATAGAATAATCAAACCGCTGCTTCTTTTGACAACTCGCTGCCCTAATAAAATACACAAACCGCTGTTTAGCAACTCGCCGTTTAGCAACTCGCCATTTTGCGACTCGCTGTTTAGCAACTCGCCGTTTAGCAACTCGCCGTTTAGCAACTCGCTGTTTAGCAACTCGCTGTTTTGACTTTTTCCTAAAAACGTGGATCTTGTCCCTTATCTTATCAACTCGCCACCTAGAACAATGATATAATATGCAAACCGCCGCTAAGAACACTAGAACGAATTTTGCCAAAATCAATCCATGGTGTGGTAGTAAACAAACAAATTTAATATACGTATAGAGTTAATCTCGTAAGAATTCTTTCCAAAATACTTCTCAACCAAGAGAAATATAAGGTAAAAATCTCACTAAAGAAAATACAATTTGTATATTTTTTATCCGGGAAGTATTTTTTCTCGGGTCGTGTCCCAACGAACTCGTGAATTGAGAATTTTTAATATTCGGATTCGAGCTAAGAATGATAAAGGATTTTTTTAAATGATTGATTACAATACAAAATATAATAGCACAAACTAAAAACAATGAAATAGCATGTGGAAAGGAGAAATCGTACCTTAGTCGAAGCTGCAAGAACTATGCTTACATTTGCAAACTTACCATTATTTCTTTAGGGTGAAGCCATCGCAACAGCTTGCTTTACACAAAATCGTTTGATTATTTACAAACATTTCGATAAAACTCCTTATGAGCTCATTAACAAGAGAAAACCAAACATTAATTTCTTTCATGTGTTCGGTTGCAGATGCTATCTACTCAATAATTATGATGATGTTGGAAAGCTCAAGGCAAAAGGGGATATTGGAGTGTTTTTTGGATATTCAAAAGAATATGCATCCTTTAGAATTTACAATAACCGTACTCGAAAGATACACGAGAGCGTGAATGTGAATTTTGATGAGATTTCTGAAATGGCTTCTAAACAATTCAGTTTAGAACCCGGTTTATCTAATTTAAACGAAACGGGAAAATCTTCAAATCCAACGGTTTCACAAGTTTCAGAAACTTCAAAGAAAGATTTGGAAGATATATTTCATAATTTTTACGATGAGTATTTTGATGCTTCAAAGATAACGAAATCTCCAACAACGAATGTTTAAACTTCCAATGACGAAATTCCTTCGCACGAAGAAGAAGTTTTTCACGAGCGTTCCGAATCATTTCAAGAGGAATCTTCTTCATCTTCATTGAATGATGACGTTCAACGAAGTTCAGAAGAAGTCATGGTTCCTCTAATAAATACTCAATCAGTTTCAAATGAAAGTGTTCCTAATGTGAATGAAGCAAGTACATTACACAATGTGTTTAATGAACGATTGGAAGATGCTTACTTTGATGTAAGTATCACGTTTCATGATCCTTCTAATGTTCATACATTCTATCAACCTTACCCTCATGACAAAAAGTGGACTAAGGATCACCCACTTCATAAGATAATCGGTGATCTGAAGTCAAGTGTTCATAAAAGAGGACAAATAGTAAATTCATGTTTGTTTTCATGTTTGCTAAGTAGTATTGAGCCTGCTAACGAAGCTGAAGCTTTGAAAGATGCTGATTGGGTCAGTGCAATGCAAGAAGAACTCGATCAATTTGCAAGATTGAAAATTTAGAGATTAGTTCCTCGACCCAAAGGCAAGACTATCATCAATACCAAATGGATTTTCAAGAATAAGAAAGATGAAAGTAGTTTGGTTATTCAAAACAAAGCAAGGCTTGTCGCTCAAGGATATTGTCAACAAGAAGGCATTGATTATGATGAGACGTTTGCTCCAGTTGCTCAAATTGAGACTATACGCTTATTTCTTGCATATGCTGCTCATAAGGATCACGGTATTTCAAATGGATGTAAAGACGACGTTTCTCAATGTAATTCTTAAAGAGGAAGTGTATGTTGGTCAACCTTCAGGTTTTGTGAGCAAACAGTATCCAGATCATGTGTATGCTCTCAACAAAGCTCTGTATGGTTTTAAACAAGCACCTTGGGCATGGTACAACGTTCTTTCAAAGTTCCGGATCGATAGTGGTTTCCAAAAAGGTTCAATTAATCCTAATCTTTTCATTAAAAAGAAGGGTAATTATATAATGCTAATTCAAATATATATTGATGACATTATATTTGGCTTAACGAATCTAAAATATTGCATAAAATTTTCATATCAATAGTCACACAAAATACACATTTCTTCACTTTAAACACCATATGGTCACACATATTAACACTTTTGGCCACTCTATGTTTAATTGTATGTGACTAAATATACAAAAAAACATGCTTTATTGGTTATACATTGTTTACGGTCACTAAATTGTACCTATTTAGTCACACAAAAAACATGAATACAGACACTAAAGCTTCCTTATGTGTGACTAACTGGAATGCGTGACCGTAGGTGACCTACGGCCGCGCGACCTTTTGTCACACACGAAACGTTTCGCGTGTGTGACTATATGTATATAGTCACACATTTTTGGTGTGACCAATACCACTTTTTGTACTAGTGAGAATTAATGGTAAAATGTTTTGAAATGAGTATGATGGGAGAAATGAAATTCTTTCTCGAGCTTCAAGTAAATTAATTTTCAAACGGGATTTTCGTAAATCAGTCCAAGTACATTCTTGATATTTTGAAACGATTTGGAATCGAAAATTGTGATACAGTTCCCACTCCCATGGTTGAACAAGCTAAACTCAAACTTAATTTAATTGGAAAACCAGCTGATCATACTGATTATCGTAGTATGATTGGATCGTTGATGTACCTTACTTCAAGTAGGCCAGATATAATGTTTGCAACATGTATGTGTGCTAGATATCAGGCAAACCCAAATGAACATCATGTGTCAGCCGTTAAAAGGATCTTTTGATATCTCAAAGGGACTATTAATTTAGGCCTTTGGTATCCGAAAGATTCTGGCTTTGATCTAACTGCTTATTCAGACGCAGACCATGCAGGATGTCACTTAGATCGAAAAAGTACATCTGGCAGTGTTCAATTTTTAGGTGACAAGTTAGTGTGTTGGTCGTCCAAGAAGCAGAATTGCGTGTCTATTTCTACAGCAGAATCTGAATATGTTGCTGTTTCTGGCTGTTGTGCTCAAGTTTTGTGGATGCGTACTCAATTGACTGACTATGGCTTCTTCTACGACAAAGTACCAATTTACTGTGATTCAAAGAGTGCTATTGCAATCTCGTGCAATCCGGTACAACACACTCGAACAAAACACATTGATGTGAGGTATCATTTTATAAAGGATCATGTTGAAAAAGGAACAATAGAGTTATATTTCGTTGGTACTGAATTTCAACTTGCGGATTTATTCACGAAATCTCTGCCTGAAGCTCGATTTAAGTTTTTAGTCGAGAAGTTGGGCATGATGAGTCGTGAGACATAAATTCTTTACCACAAAATGTTTTTGTTAATAAATCTTAGAAAAAACAAAAAGATTTTTCTTTTATCAAATTTTAGAAAAATACAAAAAGATTTTCTTTTATATAAAATTTCAAAAAGACAAAAAGATTTTCTTTTATATAAAATTTAGAAAAGACAAAAAGATTTTCTTTTATATAAAATTTTAGAAAAGACAAAAAGATTTTCTTTTATACCAAATTTTATAGAAAACACAAAAAGATTTTTGGTTTTTATGATGGCTTGTGTATAACTCAATACGAAACCCGAACTTAAACTGATGGCTTTCATACATATTCAGTATGAAACCCGAGCTTCATTTAATGGCTTTCGTATAATTCAGTACGAAACCCGAGCTTCATTTGATGGCTTGTGTACATGTCAGTACATAACCCGTGCTTTAAAGAAAAGAAAATGTTCTTTTCAGAGCATTTATCTTTGAAAAAGAAGAGAAGTCTTCTTTGACTTGAGTCATTTACAAATATTTTTCAAAATCTTTATGTGGTACTTAAAAGATAAAATCAATTTGTTTTTAAAAATCAATGATCTCAAGTTGATGAATCGATTCGAATTTTAAAATGTGGTACTTTTAAGATAAAATCAATTTCAAAAAGGTCTTCAAATCGATGTATTTTTTTATGAAAAGTGTCTAAAGAAATAAAGGACTCAAAAGTGCAAAGAGGAACTCCCTTATAAATGTTTTAACGAAGATATGGTATTTTTTGAGGGGGAGTGTCCGTATATGTTGTTGAAAAGTTTTCAGAAAGAAACGGAAATGGAAAATTGTTTTACATTTCACTTTCACATATCCGTATTTTTGCGTTTTTAGCTTCATGTTAAAAATATTTCCCGGCATATGTTAAGGTCTTTATAATGATTGAAAACTTTTAAAGATCAAAATTTTCTTCTTCATATGATGTTTGTAAGAATGATGAAAAACAGAAAGAGAGATTTGTGAGAGAAAAATAGAAAGAGAGAAATGAGAAATCGTATACTTGAAAAAAATGAAAGTATATGTCATGTGCTTCAAAAGCAAGAACAACACATGAAAAGAAAAAGAGAAAAGTATGCAAGAAAAGAAATGCCACCGCATACAAAAACAGACAGAGTGATTGTTCTACATTTTCTTAATATTATCAAAATCTCATGATACGATTTCAGATTTTCATCATGGTTTTTACGGATATTCTTTCTAAAGGAATTATCTCGGCATATGTTGATTGAGTTGCACGGTGTGATTTAGTTACTCCTAAAATACTCCTATGATCTTCCAGAACCAGAATTGATCTACCTCGGAGTCTTACTTCCAATTTAGGAAAGTTAGGTCTAGGTGATGGAGTTTGAGGTGCAAATCAACATGTTTTGAATGCCAAAAGGCCTTATAAGATAAAGCTTTGAATGAAAAAGAATGAACAAAAACATGATAAATATGTCAAAAGTGACAAGAATATGATGAAAAAGAATCGAATGATAAGCAATGAAAAGGTTGGAGTTGAAAAGTGAGAGGCTTATAAGAAAAGATGAAGGGTGTTTCTCCTACACTAGGATAGAAACCGAGTCAACTTATAATCTATCAGATTTCATTCGTTGATTTCTGGTATTGAAGTAGACATCATGGACCAGTGATGCAAATGCACAACCCATCCTAGCCACTCAAGTACTTCTCAAAAAGTATTTGTTTCATTCTTACGGAGATTAAACGCATAATCTATCGACTTTTCATTTCTAGAATGTTGGTATTGAATAAAAGACATTCTGCTACAGTCCTTGCTTACTAAAAGTGCACAAGATTCTAGCGCCAATTTGATATTCAATGAAAATATCTTTAGGACACAACAGTACGTTTGTATTAAACATCAATAATACAAAATGGTACATAAGTATATGTCTTCGTGACATTTTCATGTCTTCGTGACATTACCGGAACATTCTGGAGTGATACTATAAAATAGTATTCACAATTATCGAATGGAAATCCTACCAGTGCTAACATCATGAAAATGTTGAACGTAGGTCACTCATTTGAAAATGATTGCTTAATGATTCAAATAAGTGTTAACTAGTAATCTATGTGATCTAGTGGTTATGTGTTTCCTAGGGTAACACAACACTAAGTTAACGAGATCAATGCTTATTTGGATTTTATAATCATATTTCCGCATCTGTATCATCAAGATATTGATTTTATCATATTTTTCAAATATTTCATCGGGAATTTTCAAAGCATGATCTTGTGATGTATGAACTTCATGGTTAATGTGGAAGATGGTTCTTACTCTGATAATTTTCCATTTCATCTTCTACAACATACAAAAACAACATTTCTACCTTTCACAAGCATGACTACTTCAGCAATTATTATAACGTCAAAAGTTACCTTTCAACCTTCACGGGAATGATAGCAATCAAGTTTGTTGGTTTGAGGAAGCTTATGGTTATTTTGGGGGAGTATGTTTGTTTATAAAGGGGAGAATGTTTGACTCTTGAAGAGAAAAGAAATGATTTCGATTTCAATTTCATGGACTTCAAATGATATTCTTCACCCATAGCTTATTTGGAAGCTTATATGGTTATGATGCTCACGATGGATCATAATCATCATGAGGGGGAGAAAATATAAGCTTAGTTTTAGCCAAATATGAGGGAGAAAATGCAAGGTCAATTCAAATATATGAAAGGGGAGAAGATATAAGCAAGAATATATGGGACAAATCAAGATAATGGGCAAAACAAAATTGAAGTTTAAAGAAATCAACAATCTCCCTCCAAGATGCGTCACACGTGATATGGGTTTAAAATTTTCCCTACAATCAAAAAAAAAAGAAAAATATGAGAATGAAGTCCCAGTATTCCATGAGAATATCTTTGACGATCTAACTTAATACTCCAACTTTATTTTCTTTAGCTTGTAAACTAATGAAAAGCTGAGATGACATAGAAGATTATCCTCATAACCGAACCCGTTTAGATTGGATTTTTGCATATTAACTTCCTGAAATGAACTTCAAAAACTTTCATTCAATGACGCTTCTGGTCATCACGAAGTTTCCCGAATTAGCTCATGTCTTAGAAAGCTTCATATTCTGCACTTCTGGTCATGTCGAAGTTTATCAGAATCTGCATCTCATTTGTCATCCTTGAGAATTCTCTTATAACGAATACTTCGGCTTTGATATGAATTATGCTCCGAACTTCTTCAGCTCCCACCCAAACAGACACCCCTTAGACTGATAAGAATTAATACAAACCGTTCTTAAGAGGGATGATATCATCACATCGTCTCACTAGGAAGCATCCCATCTTGATTGAAATTCAGCTCCCAAAAGTACACTATTTATCCCTTTGTAAACCCCGAATCGAAAACCGTGACACCAAATAACAAGTGAAGCACTAAATCATTCTCTGCGGACTAACCTCCGGCATATTTTATAAAGCCCGATCAAGTGAACTTGTTGTGCGTCCTTGATGTGTACATTTCTCCCTCCAGGAAAGTGCAGATATGAATTGCTACACCAAAGACAATTAAGTCCCGAGTGTACGCAATTTCTCCCTCTGTGTAGATGAAACGGTAACATCAAAACGGTAACATAAAAAATCAACTAAGTACCGGATGTACACATTTCTCCCTCCAGGATGATGACTAACTGAGGAATTATCCTACACATGTGTACATCTTATGCCAACTGGAACTGCTTACTTAGCTTCATAGCCCGTGAGATGCATAATGCAATGCCAGTGAGAAGATGTCGGTACCACTGTTATTACAATTCTCCCTCTTGATCACAGCCCAAAACTAAATCCCCATATCTATTTCTGTAAGGCTAATACTAGATGACCACAGATGGAAGACAACCCGATGAAACAAACCCGAGATAAGCAAAATCCCAGACTTGTGACTTAATCTTGTACTATCCGCCGTGAGAAGAACGGTGCAGAGACAAATCTCTAAGTACCGTATATCACCCAAAAGTATATAAAAATACAAGTAACACCTCTGAAAAACTCTCAACTAACGTGAGACACTAGAGTACTACAAAGTATCTCCTAAGTGATAGCATAACCCGTGAGTACTACAATGTAACTCCTACATCGAGTATAACCGTTTTCGTCCATTTTGTTAAGTTTTCGTCCGTTTTCTTACGTTTACGTCCGGTTTTTTACGTTTTCGTCCGATTTCTTACGTTTTCGTCCGTTTTTTACGTTTTTGTCCGATTTCTTAAGTTTTCGTCCGATTTCTTACGTCTTCGTCTGTTTTTTTACGTTTGCATATGGTTTTTTATGTTTTTGACCGCTTTCTTCCGTTTTGTTACGTTTTCGTCCGTTTTCTTACGTTTCTCATCCATTTTTTACGTTTTCGTCCGATTTCTTACGTTTTCGTTCGTTTTTTACGTTTTCGTCCGATTTCTTATGTTTTTGTTCGATTTCTTACGTTTTCGTCAGTTTTTTTACGTTTGCATACGTTTTCGACCATTTCTTACATTTTCGTCCGTTTTGTTACGTTTTCGTCCGATTCTGTACGTTATTTCTTACGTTTACGACCGTTTTCTTACGCTTTCGTTCGTTTTTTACGTTTTCGTCTGTTTTTTACGTTTTCATCTGTTTTTTTATGTTTTTGTCCGTTTTTTACGTTTTCGTCATTTTTTTACGTTTTTGTCTGTACATTTTTTTACGTTTTTGTCCGATTTCTTACGTTTTCATCTTATTTCTTACGTTTTCGTCAGTTTTTTTACGTTTGCATACGTTTTTTACGTTTTTGACCGTTTTCTTACGTTTCCTCTAATTTGTTACGTTTTCGTCTGTTTTCTTATGTTTTCGTCTATTTTTTACGTTTTCGTCCAATTTCATACGTTTCTGTTTGTTTTATTATGTTTTCGTCCGTTTTTTACATTTACGTCTGTTTTCGTTCGTTTTCGTACGTTCTCGTCTGTTTTCTTACGTTTTCATCTTTTTTTTCGTTTTTGTCTTATTCTGAAAATGAATAAAGACGTATAAAACGTAAGAAATTGGACGAAAACGTAAAAAACGTAATAAATCAGACGAAAACTTAAGAAATCGGAAGAAAACGTTAGAAATCAGACAAAAACGTGAGAAATCGGACGAAAAAGTAAAAAAACAGACAAAAAGGTATGAAATTTGACAAAAACGTAAAAAAACAGGCGAAACATAAGAAATCAGACGAAAACCTAACAAATCGGACGAAAACGTATGAAATCGGACGAAAACAAAAAAAAGAGACGAAAACATAATAAATCGGACGAAAACGTTAAAAACAGACTAAAACGTAAAAACGAACGAAAACGTAAAAAATAGGCGAAAACGTAAGAAATCAGACGAAAACGTAACAAATCGGACGAAAACGTAACAAATCGGACGAAAACGTAAGAAATCGGACGAAAAAGTAAGAAATCGGACAAAAAAGAAAAAAAGAGACGAAAACGTAATAAATTAGACGAAAACGTAAAAAAACAGACGAAAACGTAAGAAATATGACAAAAAAGTAAAAAAAACAAGCGAAAAAGTAAGAAATCGGGCGAAAACGTAAGAAATCAGACGAAAACGTAAAAAAACAGACGAAAACATAAGAAATCGGACAAAAACGTAAAAAAAGACGAAAACATAAAAAACAGACAAAAACATAAGAAATCGGACGAAAACGTAAACAAACAGACGAAAACGTAAGTAATCGGATGAAAACGTAAAAAAAAGGCGAAAACGTAAGAAATATGACGAAAACGTAAAAAACAGACAAAATCGTAAGAAATCGGACGAAAACATAAAAAACAGACGAAAACGTAAGAAATCTAACGAAAACGTAAGAAAACGGACGAAAACGTAAGAAATTTGACGAAAACGTAAAAAACAGATGAGAACGTCCAAAAAAGGGGCGAAAACGTAAGAAATATGACGAAACCGGAAAAAAAACAGACGAAATCGTAAGAAATCGAACGAAAAAAGTAAAAACAGACGAAAACGTAAGAAATCTGACGAAAACGTAAAAATCGGACGAAAACGTAAGAAAACGGACGAAAACGTAAGAAATTTGACGAAAACGTAAAAAACAGATGAGAACGTCCAAAAATCGTATAAACGTAAAAAAAAGTTATGATTAGAGTATATCACTTTTTAAGAAGTTATAACTAATTAGGTTAAAGTTTAACTAGGTCGGCCCATTCGACCCATTCCTATGACCCATTGGCCCTATTCATTTAATTTAAAAGTATGTTTAAAAGCCCATTGGACCCAAACTTCATTTAACTTAAAAACCCAAATGACCCAAATATTTAAAAAATGACCCAATTAAACTCATTCTTTTATATTTGGTTCAAGATTGCCACCTCTAATGAAGATTCATGTGAAAAGTCAAGTGTTCAAGTCTTTTACAAAGAAATGGTCAATCAATATCATCATGTTTCAAGATCTTTCGTCAGCAACATTATGTGATTGAAAGCTACATTCAAGAATCAAGTTCGAAGATAAAGATTTCATACAAGATTTTTTAAAGATTCAAGTTGCTCAAAAGAAGATCAAATTAGCTTTTGAGAATGCTGATTTTGAGTTCGAGAGTGGAGTTGATACCTTTAGAGATAAAGAGATCTATCCTATTATATAAGGGAAGAAAATTATATCGAGAGAGATTTGCTACAAGGTCGTCCTCAACTTTCATAAAGAATTTTTAGCGTTTTCGAGCTTCAAAGAAAAAGAAAATGACAGACTACTTCAGAATAAAATGTTTAAAGCATAAGGAAGAAGTCGTCAGAAAAAACATAATAAGAATAGTTCCCAAATCATTTAGGGGGAGAATGTTAGAAATAAAGAAATAATCTACTTGTAGCACTTTTATAAAGTGCAGGGACTAATGATGTTAAGTTAGGAAAGTTTAATAAAGATAGTTAACCAAGAGGTATAAATAGGTATTTATGTCATGGTTAAGTGTAACAATTTCATTTAATCAAAAGACAAGTTAGGTATTTAGCTCTCTAAACACACACACTAATACACCTTCATTTACACACACTATATCCATCAATCAAGATCTATATGCTTAATAAATCTCTTCCATAATCATCCTCCATAATTTAAGAATTAGTGGTTACATGACCAAATTAAATATATGGTCATTTAATGCAGTCAAATCTGCCACTTAAATAGGCAAAAGTTGGTGCATAACATTTAATGTAGTCAAACTTGCAATTTAAGTGTTTGTAACCACCTATTTAATTCTAACCACTAAAAGAGTCAGGGAAAATCAGTGACTTGATGGGTATACACTCCGTACCTCTAAAACCATTTCCATGTATGATCTGATCCCCAAAATTGCACTAAATTTCCAACAGCCTATCTCTCTTTTTGCATTCATGATGCCCACATTCTGATTTTCCATCTGCATTTCTACTACATCTTGTAAGTAGCCTCTTTCCATCATGGACTTCATGATAAAGTTTGTAACCATTAGAAATAGCATAATATCTGGGAATTCAAATCTTTTGCCTAAAACTGGTCTCATAAATTCCAATTTGTTTGTCAATCATGAATACGCCAAACTTTACCAAATCTGTCTTCATCTTTAGGATTCAACTCATCATCCACCCCAACATGACTGGTATTTTCTTCTTATTCTTAGACAAGTGATCAAAGGATGCAGTGGCATCCTTATCACAACTATAAATGTCATATATATCATTATCATCTTCATCACTTCCACTATGGTGATTTTCTTCTATTATTCTATTATCAAAGTCAAACTCAGAATGAACCATATAGTCATATAGACATCATGTATATCCATTGCATGACTTATGGTCTCTAAATAAGTTACAAATGCTGAGTAATCCATTGCATGTATATCGACATTGTCAAGTTCGGAAACCATATCAAATTTGTATTTAGAGGGTTTGCTTCAAATACTCCACCATGGTGAAAATTTATACGTACAAGAGTAGAACAAGACGAAGATGCCATATGTGAGAACAAGAACATATGGGACATTTCTTTAACAAAAAAGTTTTAAATTCACTTGTGGATAAAATGACGAACTACCTGATGATCAAAGATGTGTTCTTGAAAGCTAGTTAGCCGTATAAATGATGAGAAGACAGCTAAATTAAATGGACACATAAAGCCTTAAATGACACAACAACTTTTAATTATGGGAGAAATGATCTAGAATTCTAGATAATTGATTTTATTTGTTGAGTTACACCAATAAACATAAAAAAACATAAAATCGTAAAGTGATTTTGACCATTGGTTTTTAAAAAAATGGGCACCCAACCAATGTCTTACGTATATAACATCTAAGATTGTTTATCCAGTACAAATTGTTTTATATCTAAAACTATCAAATTCTCACCATGTCAAATCTCCACCATCTATAAATAATACTTGACACATAACATTCTTAATCACCAAAAACAAAATGAATACAACCACATTATTCTTACTAGCATTCATTCTCTTTGCCTTGTCAGCCAATTCGGCTCCTAGTCCTAGTCTTGTGCTCGATGTCTATGGAAAAAACCTCTAAACATGGGTGGAATACTACGTTATGCCAGTGGCTAAAGATGAGGAAAATGGCGGACTCTTATTCCTAGAAGTAGGCAACTTTACTTGTCCAACTGGCGTTGCACAACGAAGGACTGGCGAGAATGGAGACCCCTTGACTTTCACTCCCATTAACCCCAAGAAAGGTGTAATATGTCTCTCCACAGATGTTAACATCAAGTTCTTAGGACAAAGTATTTGTCATGAGTCAAATGTATGGAGGTTCAACTATGATAAGAATATTAAACAATATGTTGTGATGCTGGGAGGTGTTGAAGGAAACCTGAGACCGGAAACATTGGATAACTGGTTTAAGATTGAGAAAACTAAGGATGGTTATAAGTTTGTGTTCTGCCCAAGTGTCTGCAGCACCTACAAAGTTATGTGTAAGGATCTTGGAATGGTTTGTGGCCTTAATGGAATGCAACGTCTGGCTGTCAGAGAAGATCCTTTGTCTGTCAACTTTTACAAAAACGTTTAATCGGTCTTGCTGAGTACGTGATACTCTGTGTCGAATAACGTTGTAGAGGCAGTTTTATTGCTATCATATCTATAAAAGTTGGAATAAACCATGTAAGGAAGAACCTTCTTGTTTTGTGTAAGCTTGAATAAAGTTGTATATGGTTGCGACAATTATTCTGTTGATGTGCAATCTAAAATATAAACATTGGGTTGGTGTGGCTTGGTATGAATGTCTTAATTCTTTTAGGGTTTCTTGGTAATCCGTGATATTGGTGAAGGATCTGGCGGTTCATTGTTTATTATTTGATCTTCATCATTGCGATTTGGGTTTTGTTTACAACATACCAGTGTGCTGCTTGGATCTATCTTTTGGATTCGTTGTTGGGTTTTAGTATGAAACCCTAATTTTTAGGGTTTCATTATTGTTACGATTAAGTAAACCCTAGTTAAGGTTTTATAAGTATTGATCTGGTAAATACTGTGTTTGTCCTTGTTCGTGGGTTTGAGAGATGGAAGTATATAGCGTTAGGGTTTTCAATACCTTTTGTTCGTAAACCTTAGTTTCTACATCAGACCTGTGCAGCATTGGGTAACACTCATATCAAGGTTATTATCATTCAAGCTCTATTGGATAATAATAATAGTTGCTACTGTGGTTTGGGATTTGATTGGGGGCTGCTACGTACCCTTAGGATTATTATTGATCCTATTGGTTCTGGCTCTATCATAGAGACCTTGTGTCCATCTTAAGGCATACGTTGCAATATACCTGGAGTGGTTTTGTTATAAGTCATATTGTGACTTATGTGGACGGTAGCTGCTTAAGCTATTGGAAGTTGTGGCAAATAACTGATTCTTTGGTGTTTAGTGTTAACACTTTTTTGTGTTAACCATTGTTGCTAAGGTTTTTTGGAGTTCTTTGTGTGGCTGCATGAAGATGTATTGGAATCTTTGTACATACGGTTTATTTTTGAAGATTGGTCAAACTTTATGGTTGTCTATGTTACGTTCTATGGAAGTTAGCCATGACGGTTATTTTGAAGTTATTGGAATCGTTCAGATCTGTTTTTGATCGATGATATAAATCACTCTACCTGATATTGCCTGGGCTGGTTGGGGCTGGCTCTATATTAGTTAAGGTTCACTAATTCTAACAGATTTGATGTTGCGTGCTCTTGCTGATGTATTGCAGAATGGTTCAATTTTTCATCAGGATTGGATTGCGATTGCCAGTATGGATGTGTTGATAAGAACATGTGGGCTATAATGGATGTTTCTTATTTTTTTGGTTCTTATTTTGGTAGTCATAAGAATAGCATGTCATTCTTATGTAGGGAGTGGATTAGTAGCAATTTTGTGGCTTGTAAGTGTCCGTTTTTGTGGACTGAGATAAGGGATTCACCCTTATCCTTTGTTCTTCGATGATTTTTTGGTGTAATACAATTTACCGGAGAAACCCTTTACCCAAAAAAAGAGGTCGTATACTCCTTCCCTAGTCATGACGTTATGATTTCTTTGAAAGTTTACGTATAGTCTTCTTATATTTTTGTGCATAAGGTTATTGTTCACGTCGAGGTCTATGTTTTCATATTAACGAAAGGTTTTTAAAGTCTTGCTTGTTAATAGGTTACGTGTTACGTGTTTCCTTGCATCTTTACAACACACAAGAACTTGAGAGCTTTTGGACTGATGCTTGCATGATGGAATTTTGCATTTTCAAAACTTGACAGTTAAGTTTAATAAATATACATGAACTTTGTGTTAGGCATTTTGAAAGTTGCAGTTTTATAGTAGTGAGGAAGTAACCTTGAACATAGATTGCCATACTTGGAGTATGATGAGAAAGAACTCACATCTCCACCGGGCCGTTAATGTACATATACATTCTCTTGGAATTATCAACACTGTCACGGTACAACATTGTAGCGGCTGAATTCTTTAACTCGCTCAGAAATTGCACGGATGCATCAACAGGAAGATGAAGATCAGTTTGCATCACCCGTTCTTGTTCCTTGTATCTATAAACAGCGATAATTTACAACAATATCATGACGTATAAAAATTGATTAGTAATACGAAAACTAAGGTCTCACCTTAAAAAGCTAAAATTTCTAACACTAAAGCCACATGAAGAAACGGTGCTCGATATGCTACTAGTACTAAACACCCTGAATACTCTACCCGGGGTCTTGCGGATAAAGCGGGTCTAACCGGTCTTGGCGGTTTGGAAGGGTTTGGGACGGATTCTATCCTGGTTGAACGGGTTTGGTCTGATTATATCCGGGTTTGGCAGGGTTTGGTGGTATGGCCGGTTCATGGCCGGAATGGTCGGGTTACTGGGCGAATATAGCGTCCGGGTCTGAACGGGTTTGGTCGGATATAGCCGGGTCTGGCCGGGTTTGGTCGGATATGGCCGGGTCTTGGCCGGGTCTAACTCGATATAGCAGGGTCTTGGCCAGATCTAACCGGATATAGCTGAATATAACCGGGTCTAACCGGATATAGCCAGGACTGGGCTGGATATAGCCCGGTCTTGCCCGGATATAGCCTGGTTTTGTTCGTATAGCGGTGATTTACGTATACCAAGACATGACTCGATTCAAAAGACTATAACATATCAAGTGGGACGAGAGTTTATCTGGCCATTAATAGTAGTGTGCTTTGCGTTTGCCTACGACAATTAGTCATAAGC
>BQNB010121614.1:0-20431 GCA_026074375.1 Tanacetum coccineum
GTTAGTCGATGTGATATTGATATACATATATGTTAAACGAGAGAGTCGATGTGATATCAATGCACTTGAGAGACGTTTAAAGGGTGAGTCAATGTGCTATTGTTATACACGCGACGTTAAACCGGTTAGTCTAAGTGATATATTGATATACATTAGACGTTAAACGCACGAGTCAAAGTGATATGTGCATTTCTCTGTACATTTGCGTTGTTTTACATTAAATTATGTTATACGGAGTTGTTCGTTATATGGGTGAGCTAGTGAGATTTTGCTTAACACGGCACGTTAAACGGGTGAGTCAAGGTGGTATTGATGTACATGAGACACTAAACATGTTAGTCGACGTGATATACATGAGTGACGTTTAATGCGTGCGTCGATGCGATATACATGATAGACGTTTAACGGGTGAGTCGAGGCGGTATTGATGTACATGAGATATTAAAGCGGTTAGTCGATGTGATATTGATATACATGAGACGTTAACCGAATGAGTCAATGCGATATACATAAGTGACGTTAATTTTTGTTAAACAGAGTCGTTCGTTAAACGGGTGAGTTGATGAGATTTTGCTTAACAAGAGACGTTAAACGGGTTAGTTGAGGCGGTATTGATATACATGAGACACGTTTAACAGGTGAGTCTAGGTGGTGTTTATATACATGTGTTGTTAAAGCAGTTAGATGATGTGATATTGATTGATATATACATGAGACGTTAAGCGAACGAGTACGCGCGTTATACACGAGTGACGTCTAATGAGCGAGTCGAGGTGGTGTTGATATACATGAGACGTTAAACGGGTTAGTAGAAGTGATATATGATTTCCTTTGTACATTTTCGAGGTTTTACGTTATTTTTTGTTAAACGGAGTCGTTCGTTAAACGGGTGAGTTGATGAGAATTTGCTTAACAAGAGACGTTAAACGGGTTAGTCGAGGCGGTATTGACATACATGAGACGCTAAACATGTTAGTCGATGTGATATTGATATACATATATGTTAAACGAGAGAGTCGATGTGATATCAATGCACTTGAGAGACGTTTAAAGGGTGAGTCAATGTGCTATTGTTATACACGCGACGTTAAACCGGTTAGTCTAAGTGATATATTGATATACATTAGACGTTAAACGCACGAGTCAAAGTGATATGTGCATTTCTCTGTACATTTGCGTTGTTTTACGTTAGTTTATGTTAAACGGAGTTGTTCGTTATAGGGGCGAGCCGGTAAGATTTTGCTTAACACGACACGTTAAACGGGTGAGTCGAGGTGGTATTGATGTACAAAAGACGCTAAACGTGTTAGTCGATGTGATATACATGAGAGACGTTAACGCTGTGCGTCAATGTGATTACACATATCATTTAACGGGTGAGCCAAATGGTGGTATTGATGTACAATGAGATATTAAAGCGGTTAGTCGATGTGATATTGATATACATAAGACGTTAAATGAATGAGTCGATGCGATATACATGAGTGACGTTAATTTTTGTTAAACGTAGTCTTTCTTCAAATGGGTGAGTTGATAAGAATTTGCTTAACAAGAGACGTTAAACAAGTTAGTAAAGGCGGTATAGATATACATGAGTGACGTTTAACGGGTGAGTTAATGTACATGTGTTGTTAAAGTGGTTAGACGATGTGATATTGATTGATATATATATATATGAGACATTAAACGAATGAGTACGCACGATATATACGAGTGACGTCTAACGAGTGAGTCGAGGTGGGGTTGATATACATGAGACGTTAAACGGGTTAGTAGAAGTGATATATGACTTCCTTTGTACATTTGTGAGGTTTTACGTTAATTTTTTATAAACAGAGTCGTTCGTTTTAAGGGTGAGTCGGATGAGAATTTGCTTAACCAAGGGACGTTAAACGGGTTTGTCAATGGCGGTTATGATCATGAGACGCTAACCGTGTTTGGTCGATGTTGATATTGATATATATAGATGTAAGCGGGGAGAGTCAATGTGATATCGATGCACTTGAAAGACGTTTAAAGGGTGAGTCGATGTGCTATTGGTATACACGTGACGTTAAACCGATTAGTCGAAGTGATATATTGATATACATTAGACGTTAAACGCACGAGTCAAAGTGATATGTGGATTCTTCTGTACATTTGTGTTGTTTTTTACGTTAATTTCATGTTAACACGGAGTAGTGGTTCATTATAGGGGCGAGCCGGTGAGATTTTGCTTAACATGACACGTTAAATGGGTAAGTTGAGGTGGTATTGATGTACATAAGACGCTAAACATGTTAGTCGATGTGATATACATAAGTGGCGTTTAACGCTTACGTCAATGTGATATACACGATATACATTTAACGGGTGAGTCGAGGCGGTGTGTATGGTTTTGTGTACAGTTAAGATTTTAGGCGGTTTAGTCGATGTGATATTGATATGCATGAAATGTTAAATGAATGAGTCGATGCGATATACATGAGTGACGTTAGTTTTTGTTAAACGGAGTCGTTCATTAAACGGGTGAGTTGATGAGAATTTTCTTAACATAAGACGTTAAACGGGTTAGTCGAGGCGGTATTGATATACATGAGTGACGTTTAACGGGTGAGTCGAGGTGGTGTTGATATACATGTGTTGTTAAAGCGGTTAGACGATGTGATATTGATTGTTTATATACATGAGACGTTAAATGATGAGTTAAGCTGCGATATATACGGGGACGTCTAACGAGCAGTCAAGGTGTTGTTGATATACAAGAACAGTTTTTATAAAGGTGTTAGTCGAAGTATATATATGGACTTCCTTTGTACATTGCCGGAGGTTTTTACGTTAATTTTTGATAAATGAAGTTGTTCGTTAAACCGGTGAGTTGATGAAAATTTGCTTAACAAGAGACGTTATACGGGTTAGTCGAGGTGGTATTGATATACATTAGACGCTAAATGTGTTAGTCGACGTGATATTGATATACATAGATGTTAAGCAAGAGAGTCGATGTGATATCCGATGCACTTGAGAGAGTTTAAAGGGTGCGTTGATGTGTATTGATATACACGTGGATTAAACCGGTAGTCAAAGTGATATATTGATATACATTAAATGTTAAACGCACGAGTCAAAGTGATATGTGGATTTCTCGGTACATAGATGTTAAGCGGGAGAGTTGTTCGTTATAGGGGTGAGCCGGTGAGATTTTGCTTAACACGACACGTTAAACGGGTGAGTCGAGGTGATATTGATGTACATGAGACGCTAAACGTATTAGTCGACGTGATATACATAAGTGACGTTGTGCGTCGATGTGATATACATAATAGAAGTTTAACGGGTGAGTCGAGGCGGTATTGATGTACATGAGATATTAAAGTGGTTAGTCGATGTGATATTGATATACATGAGACGTTAAACGAATGAGTCAATGTGATAGACATGAGTGATGTTAATTTTTGTTAAACAGAGTCGTTCATTAAACGGGTGAGTTGATGAGAATTTGTTTAACAAGAGACATTAAACGGGTAGTCAAGGCGGAGGTATTTATATAATGAGTGAACGTTTAATGGGGTGAGTCAAGGTGGTTGTTGATATGCATGTGTTGTTAAGCGGTTAGACGAATGTGATATAGATTGATATTTTACATGAGACGTTAAAAGAATGAGTAGTGCGATATACCACGAGTGACATCTAACGAGCGGTCGAGGTGGGGTTGATACTACATGAGCCGTTACAACGGCTTAGTAGAAGATTACCCCTCACCCAGCCTACCTGATGTATGTATGACTTCCTTTGTACATTTGCGAGGTTTTACGTTAATTTTTCGTAAACGGAGTCGTTCTTTAAACGGGTGAGTTGATGAGAATTTGCTTAACAAGAGATGTTAAATGGGTTAATCTTGGCGGTATTGATATACATGAGACACTAAAAGTTATAGTCGTGTGATTTTGATAACATAGATGTTAAGCCGTGAGTTCTCAATGTTGATATCTTTGCACTTGAGAGGTACATTTACAAGGGTGAGGCGCTGTGCTATTGATTTACAATTGTAACGTTAAAACCGGTTTAGTTCGAAGTGATATTTGATATTCATTAGACGTTAAAAATGCACGAGTCAACGTGATATGTGAGATTTCTTGTACATTTACGTTGTTTCACGTTATTTATGTTAACCGGAGTTGTTTCGTTATAGGGGCGGAGCCGGTGGTGAGATTTTGCTTAAACACGACACGTTAAACGGGCTAAGTCGAGCGTGGTATTGCTGTACATGAGCCGTAAACGTGTTAGTCGAAGTGAGCTACATGAGTGATGTTTAACGCGTTGTGTTGTTGTGATATACACGATAGACTTTTAACGGGTGAGTCTGAGGCGGTGTATTGGATGTACATGAGATATTAAAGCGGTTGTAGTCGATGTGATATTGATAATACATGATACGTTAATCGAATAAGTCGAAGCTATATACATGAGGGACAGTTAATTTTTGTTAACAGAGTCGTTCGTTAAACGGTGTGAGTTGATGAGGAATTTGCTTATTGATGGTCGTTCACTTTTTTAACGGAGTTAGTCGTAGGCGGGGTATTGATATACATGGTGAGTTTAATGGCCTGAGTTGAGGTGTGTTGTGTTGATATACATGTTTTGTTTAAGTGGTTTAGACGATTGTGATATTGACTTGATATATACATGGACTGTTAACCCGGAATATGATGTGCGGCGCAATATATACAAGTGACATCTAACGAGCGAGTCGAGGTGGTGTTGATATACATGAGACTTTAAACGGCTTAGAAGAAGTGATATATGACTTCCTTTGTACATTTGCGAGGCTTTACATTATATTTTAATAAACAAAGTCGTTCGTTAAACGGGTGAGTTGATGAGAATTTGCTTAACAAGAGACGTTAAATGGGTTAGTTGAGGCGGTATTGACATACATGAGACGCTAAACGTGTTAGTCAATGTGATATTGATATATATAGATGTTAAACGAGAGAGTCGATGTGATATCGATGCACTTGAGAGACGTTTAAATGGTGAGTCGGTGTGCTATTGATATACACGCGACGTTAAACCGGTTAGTCGAAGTGATATATTGATATACTTTAGACGTTAAACGCACAAGTTGAAGTGATATGTGGATTTCTCTGTACATTTGCGTTGTTTTACATTAATTTATGTTAAACGGAGTTGTTCGTTATAGGGGTGAGCTAGTGAGATTTTGCTTAACATGGCACGTTAAACGGGTGAGTAGAGGTGGTATTGATGTACATGAGATGCTAAACGTGTTAGTCGATGTGATATACATGAGTGACGTTTAATGCGTGTGTCGATGCGATATACATGATAGACGTTTAACGGGTGAGTCGAGGCGGTATTGATGTACATGAGATATTAAAGCGGTTAGTTGATTTGATATTGATATACATGAGACGTTAATCGAATAAGTCAATGCGATATACATAAGTGACGTTAATTTTTGTTAAACAAAGCCGTTCGTTAAACGGGTGAGTTGATGAGAATTTGCTTAATAAGAGACGTTAAACGGGTTAGTTGAGGCGGTATTGATATACATGAGACACGTTTAACAGGTGAGTCTGGGTGGTGTTTATATACATGTGTTGTTAAAGTGGTTAGACAATGTGATATTGATTGATATATACATGAGACGTTAAACGAACGAGTACGCGCGATATACATGAGTGACGTCTAAACGATGCGAGTCGATGGTTGGTGCATGATATACATGTGATGTTAAGGTTGTTTGTAGACAGTGATTTATGGACTTCCTTTGCTACCATTTGCGAGGGTTTTACGTTAATTTTATGATAAACGGAGTGTCTCGTTAAATGGGTGAGTTGATTGAGAATTTGCTTAACAAGAGACGTTAAATGGGTTAGTCAAGGCAGTATTGATATACATGAGACGCTAAACGTGTTAGTCGATGTGATATTGATATACATAGATGTTAAGCGGGAGAGTCAAAGTAATATCGATGCACTTGAGAGACATTTAAAGGGTGAGTCAATGTGCTATTGATATACACGTGATGTTAAACTAGTTAGTCGAAGTAATATATTGATATACATTAGACGTTACCGCAGGCTTGATCGAAGTGAGATTGTGGCTTTCTCTGTAATTTGTGTTTGGTCTTACGTTAATTTATGTTCAATGATGTTGTTCATTAATAGGGTGCGAAGGCCAATGAGATTTTGCTTAACTGAGACACGTTAGGGTGTGTCGAGGGATGTGGTATTGATGTACATGAGACACTAAACGTGTTAGTCAACGTGATATACATGAGTGACGTTTAATGCGTGGGTCGATGCGATATACATGATAGACGTTTAACGGGTGAGTCGAGGTGGTATTGAAGTACATGAGATATTAAACAGGTTAGTCGATGTGATATTGATATACATGAGACGTTAAACGAATGAGTCGATGCGATATACATGAGTGATGTTAATTTTGGTTAAACAGAGTCATTCATTAAACGAGTGAGTTGATGAGAATTTGCTTATCAAGAGACGTTAAACAGGTTAGTCGAGGCAGTATTGATATACATAAGTGACTTTTAATGGGTGAGTCAAGGTGGTGTTGATATACATTTGTTGTTAAAGTGGTTAGACGATGTGACACTGATTGATATATACATGAGACGTTAAACGAATAAGTATGCGCGATATACACGAGTGACGTCTAACGAGCGAGTTGAGATGGTGTTGATATACATGAGACGTTAAACGGGTTAGTAGAAGTGATATATGACTTCCTTTGTACATTTGCGAGGTTTTATGTTAATTTTTGTATAAATGGGTCGTTCGTTTAAATGGGGGAGTTGATGAGAATTTGCTTAACACGAGACTGTTTTTTAAACGGGGTGGTGGGGGGGGGGGTGGGGTTAGTTGAAGGCGGGGTTTGGTGGTATTTGGTTATGTGCCTAAATACAACTTACATTTGACCTTTAAAAACCGAACTTAAATGGACAAAAACGTACCAAAAAATTTTCTTTTTTTTTCTTTTTTTTGTATGTTTTCAATTTATATTGTGGCAGAGTAAACGGATATCCCGAGAAAGGTGAAAGGACAAAAAACAAAGCCAAAACACAGCAAAAATCGAGTACGGAATGGAAAGCTGTGAAAAAGTCAAAAAGTGAAAGTCATCCATGTCAAGTCCAACCCCGACAAGTCAATGGTCAGCGCGAAGCCGAAAAACGAAAGAAGAAAACTTAATGGGCCCACCCGTACCCATCTAATGGGCCGGGTCAGTCCATTAGTGTAATCATATCAAGACTTATATAAAGAAAAAGGCCCAAGTCCTTTTTATTTTACTCGGCCCAAAACCCATATAAAAAGCCCAAAGTCCCTTAACCTATCACTGTTATATCAACAAGGACCATTCTTGCAATGACTCAACACACCTTGAGGGGCTCAAACTGCCAACCCTCCAAACTTTATAAACCAACAAGGACCATACATGTAATAACATATAACACCTTGGAGGGCTATTTTTTCCAAAACCCTAAAACCCTTTATACCCTGATAACCTTAAACAAATTTCCCTCCCAATGTGTTACTATTTATCTCTACCAATATCGAAAACCACACAACAAACATGTCACTTTCCTTACCCCCCACCTCATAAAACTACTATAAGCCACCTTTGGTAATCCCTCACTTGCCCATTGGTGAAGGAAAATTACAAAAATAGGAAGGGTTGTGAATCAAACGACTTAGGCTCCAAGATGCAATGGCAAGGTTATGATTTACTTTGAAGACTCTCTCATACATACAAACAACCACACCTTGATGTCTCTCACATGTGAACAAGCAACAAAGTAGTACCTGAAGACCCTTAGATATAAATATAAGCAGTTTGTAACTTATTACTCTTTGTCGAATTTTAGTGTTAAGTCCATTAGTTTGTATTAACCTAAATTTGTACCATTTTAATTCTGTCATTTTAATACATTGTCATTTAATTTTCTGTCTTTTAAATACTTGCAATTTATTTTAATGCAAATTTAAGTGTTTTCTTTAAATTATTGTCATTTTTTTTAACAGCATATTTTTATTAAAACACTAGCAAAAAGCTAGAAAAGATTACAAGATAACAAAATCAGGGTTTTGTAAACCAAGTGGACCCATTATTAACATACTTAGATCGACTAGAGCACCAGTATAAGAAAATTGAATGTCATTAAGTTTATTGTCATTTATATACTGCTTTTTAAGATTTTTGTATAAGCATTTGCATCATCAAAAAGCTTATATAAACTTTCTCCTTTACTTTTTTCTGTCAAAAAAAATTCAAAATTTCAAATTTCATAAAAATAAAAAAAAAATCATTAAAAAGAAAGCAAGGCGAAGTGTGTATTAAGGAAGGCCTTTGTTTAGTGCCTTATTGGGAGCTTTAGGAAAGGTTTTTCTAAGCATTTTGAATGCTTATTGTCTTGCAAAAGCTAAGACAATTGTGAGTCTCCTTTTTCTAATTTTTGCATTTTACTATTCTTTTGCTCTAATTTTTGCTTATCATTGCTATTTCTTGCTTATTTTGATGTTTTATGCGTTTATATGTTTTTTATTGCTTATTTTTGCTTTGTTTATTTTATTGTTAAATCTGTCCCTTAACTTGCTTTTTGATTACTTCTTATGTAACTTGCTTATATACATGCTTATTTGTTGTTACTTTTTGCGTATATTGCTCAATATTAGTTGTGTACTCATTGTTTTCAAAACCCTTAACTCAAAAAAAAAAAAAAAAATAAATCTATCTTAAAAAACTTTAAATAATCAATTTTGATAGTTAATGGGGTCGTTTGTGTTAGTAGGGTAAAGTGAGGTCAGAATTGGTGAATAAATACCATTGGGTCACCTTGCTACTTATACAAGGCAATTTTAAGGTAGTTTCAAATATGTTTTTCAAGGTTTTTTAATTTTAAAAAGTTGTTTTCAAGTTTTTCTTAAGTGGTCTTAAAACTGTTGGTGATAAATCAGTGTTAAAGGGCTTATTGGATTAAGACTTTAAAACATACTTTTAAGAGTTGTTTTTGTGGTCAAAATGCATTAGTGTAAGGTCTTTCAAGTTTACACTTTGTTTGTTAAAATCTGTCATGTTTCTTTTGGTTAAGTGTCCTACTAGTTAAAAGTCCCTTTTTCACATTCCAATATCAGATACTTTAAATTGTTTTTAGCTTATGAAATTTTGAGCATAAGCTCATTAGGGGTTAGTCTCCATCTATTTTAACTTATTTTTCAATTTGGAGCTTATTTTCTTGCTTATTTTTAGGCTTGCTTATGTCAGTCTTGTTTTTAGAAAAAAAACCAAATGCAATGCTTTGTTGTTGTTGACCAGCCTTATTTCCAAGGCTTTTTCTTAGGCTTAATTTAGTGCAAACTATTTCTCTTTGTGTTTTGAGCTAGCCACCAAGATAGGCTTAAGCTCATATGCCCGATTTAAGCATAAGGGTCCTTCTTTGAGTTAAAAATAAGCCCAAAGGTTGTCCCATGGGTGTTTGCCTATCAGTTTGTGCCTTCTTGTTATTGCATTTTTTCTCGGCTTATTTGCTAGTTTCTCTTTAGCTTATTTTTATTTTATTTGATTAGGAGCTGGCTGGTGTAGTTGGTTATTTGTTTTTGCTTATTTCTCATTTACCCTAGCTTATTTGTTCTAAAAAGCCAAACTGTCTAGCTTAATATTAGTTTTAGTGTAAAAAGGTTATAATTGCCATTTTTTGTTTGCTTATTTAACTGCTTAATTTTAAGTTACAAAAAACTTGCCTTTTTAAATTTTGCTTATCTTTGTCTGTTTTATAAGGTTTTTTTTTATTTTTTTTGTTTTTTTTTTTTTTTTTTTTTTTTTTTTATTTTTTTTTTTTTTTTTTTTTTTTTTTTTAAGAACCTCGATATGATTTTTTTATTTTTTTTTTTTTTTTTTTTTACCTAGATCCTGTTTTTTTTTTTTTTTTTTTTTTTTTTTTTTTTTTTTTTTTTTTATTTTTTTTTTTTGTTTTTTTTTTTTTTTTTTTTTTTTTTTTTTTCTTTTTTTTTTTTTTTTTTTTTTTTTTTTTTTTATTTTTTTTTTTTTTTTTTTTTTTTTATTTTTTTTTTTGTTTTTTTTTTTTTTTTTTTTATTTTTTTTTTTTTTTTTTTTTTTTTTTTTTTTTTTTTTTCCCTCTTTTTTTTTTTTTTTTTTTTTTTTTTTTTTTTTTTTTTAAAAAAGAAATAAAATATTATTTTTGCCAAAAAAGGTGCTGTGTTTGGATGGTGTTTTGCGGCCAAGGATTCAAACCCTGGACCTCCCCTTTAACACACATATATATTTAAGCAAACACACACTCACCAACGGCACCAGTAGGGCTATCTGTTAGCCCTACTCAGCCTTTTGTTTTTATAGCCATCTTTTTCCTTTTGCCTTTCAGCTTATTTTTGGCTTATTCAGCTTTATTACATAAGTGGGTTTATCCCCATTTTATTTTTATATATTCTACTCACTTTTAGCTACTTTTCGTATTTTTCAGGATTTTTCTCTTTTTTGGGGGTTTTCTATTTTTAATCGTTGTTTTTTCTTTTCTAAGAGTTTTAAATCATAATAAATTATTAAAAAGTCAAAAAAATATAATTCTTTTTTTCAAAATTTTCTTTTATCATTTTGCACTTAGGAAAATTAAATTTGCATCCGTAGGGTTAAAATTTCTCATTTTGGTTTTTTAAAGAACGGGTTTTCAACCCCGTTCTCGTTTTTAGGTTTAAATCCGTTCTAGCTTTCGTTTTTAGGTTTTCTTTCATCGTTTTTGCATTTTAATTATAGAAATTTGAAAACCAACTCCAAAAGTCTTTAACCATTCAAAAACGCGATCACGAACGTTTTTCGATTTTCAATTTGCACCTCGTTAACGACCCGGGGGATTTTTGATTTTTCCTTTGGTCAAAAGGAATTTTCGTGGAATCTTTCAAGAATACTTATCGTTACTATTAATTGATTTATAATTTTGAAATTATCCTTATATATTTATTATAATTTATATATACAAAAATGTTAGTTTTAAGGTAATCAGTATTGATATACATGAGACGTTAAACGTGTTAGTGAATGTAATATTGATATACATAGATGTTAAGCGGGATAGTCGATGTGATATCGATGCACTTGAGAGACGTTTAAAGGGTGGGTCGATGTGCTATTGATATACACGTGATGTTAAACCAGTTAGTCGAAGTGATATATTTATATACATTACACGTTAAACACACGAGCCGAAGTGATATATGGATTTCTCTGTACATTAATGTTGTTTTACGTTAATTTATGTTAAACGGAGTTGTTCGTTATAGGGGCGAGCCGGTGAGATTTTGCTTAACATGACACGTTAAACGGGTGAGTCGAGGTGGTATTGATGCATATGAGACGCTAAACGTGTTAGTCGACGTGATATACATGAGTGACGTTTAACGCGTACGTCGATGTGATATACGCGATAGAAGTTTAACGGGTGAGTCGAGGTGACATTGATGTACATGAGATATTAAAGTGGTTAGTCGATGTGATATTGATATACATGAGACGTTAAACGAATGAGTCGATACGACTTATACATGAGTGACGTAATTTTTGTTAAACAGAGTAGTTCGTTAAACGGGTGAGTTGATGAGAATTTGCTTAACAGGAGATGTTAAACGGGTTAGTCGAGGCGGTATTGATATACATGAGTGACGTTTAACGGATGAGTCAAGGTGGTGTTGATATACATGTGTTATTAAAGCGGTTAGACGATGTGATATTGATTGATATATACATGAGACGTTAAACGAATGAGTACTGCGCGATTAAGTTGGGTCGTTCTAAACGACAGGTAGTCGAGGTGGTGTTAATATACATGAGCATTAACGGCGTTAGTAGAAGTGAATATATGCTTCCTTTGTCTACATTTACGATGGTTTTACGTAATTTTGGATAAACGGAGTCGTTTCGTGTTTTAATGGTGGTTGATGAGAATTTGCTTAACAAGAGACGTTAAACGGGTTAGTCGAGGCGGTATTGATATACATGATACGCTAAACATGTTAGTCGATGTGATATTGATATACATAGATGTTAAGCGGGAGAGTCGATGTGATATCGATGCGCTTGAGAGACGTTTAAATGGTGAGTCGATGTGCTATTGATATACACATGATGTTAAACCGGTTAGTAGAAGTGATATATTGTATTACATTAGACGTTTTAATTGCACGAGTCAAAGTGATATGTGTGATTTCTCTGTACATTTGCGTTGTTGTAGTATATTTGTATGTTAAGTAAGTGTTCGTTTATTGGGGTGAGACAGTGAGATTTTGCTTAACAGGAACCGTTTAAACGGTGTGAGGCGAGGTATTATTGTTGTACATGAGGACGCTAATGCTGTTTGTCGACGTGATATACATGAGTGTTAGGTTTAACGCTCAGTGGTCGATTTTGTGATGTACAACGATAGAGTTTAACGGGTGAGTTGAGGCGGTGGGTATTGAGTCCATAGATATTAAAACGGTTAGTTCATGTGATATTGATATACATGAGAGTTAAATGAATGCGTCCAATCACCGATATACATGTGTGACGTTAATTTTGTTAACGGAGTCATACATGTTCCATTTTCGTTTAAAACGGGTGAGTTGATGAGACATTTACTTATTCAGGAGAGTTAAATGGGTTAGTCGTGGCAGTTAGTATTGTATACACGAGTGACGTTTAACGGGTGAGTCAAGGTGGTGTTGATATACATGTGTTGTTAAAGCGGTTCGACGATGTGATATTGATTGATATATACATGAGACGTTAAACGAATAAGTACGCGCGATATACACGAGTGACGTCTAACGAGCGAATCGAGGTGGTGTTGATATACATGAGACATTAAACGGGCTATTAGAAGTGATATATGACTTCCTTTGTACATTTGCGAGGTTTTATGTTAATTTTTGATAAACAGAGTCGTTCATTAAACGGGTAAGTTGATGAGAATTTGCTTAAAAAGAGACGTTAAATGGGTTGTCACAGGGTGGTATTGTATACATGAGCGCTAACATGTTAGTGATGTGGATTTGATTATATAAGAGTTAAGCGGGAGAGGTCGATGTGATATCGATGCACTTGGAGACGTTTAAAGGGTGAGTCGATGTGCAATATTGATATAACAGTGAGTTTTTTAAACCGGTTAGTCAAAGTGAAATATTGAAATACATTAGACGTTAAATGCATGAGTCGAAGTGATGTATGACTTTCTCTGTACATTTGCGTTGTTTTACGTTAATTTATGTTAAACGAAGTTGTTCGTTATATGAGCAAGCCGGTGAGATTTTGCTTAACACAACACGTTAAACGGGTGAGTCGAGGTGGTATTGATTTACATGAGACGCTAGACGTATTAGTCGATGTGATATATATGAGTGACATTTAACGCGTGCGTCAATGTGATATACACGATAGACGGTATTAACGGTGTGAGTCGATGGCGGTTTTTATATCAAATCGTTCAAAATTGTACATATTCATTATTTAATACTCAGATTTCACACTTACAAATTATTGTTTATAATTGATGCACATGAGATATTAAAGCGGTTAGTCGATGTGATATTGATATACATGAGACGTTAACCAAATGAGTCAATGCGATATACATGAGTGACGTTAATTTTGTTAAACGAAGTCGTTCGATAAACGGGTGAGTTGATGAGAATTTGCTTAACAAGAGACGTTAAACAGGTTAGTCGAGGCGGTATTGATATACATGAGACGCTAAAAGTGTTAGTCGATGTGATGTATATGAGTGACGTTTAACACGTAAGTCGACGTGAGATGAGTCAAAGGTTTTGGGGGGAATGTCTGGAGCAAAAACGAAATATTGAAAATGAAACTGAAAAAATTAATTTTAGAATGTTAGAGTGAAATACTAGTACGTAATCAAATTGAGATTGAATAAAAAACAATGGTTACCCTAAAGTGTGATAAGCACACTTTTCATTTCTTGCTTGTACCACTATCATGCCAGATTGCCAACTATCACATGTCCCCATAACCTACACAGTATTTCATTTTCTTCTCATTTCTCATTTCATTATCTTCCCTAAAATAGCAAAATAAACATCTTAAAATGTTAGCACCTGCATTTGGTCAGAATCGAGCAAGTAGTACCCCCATCTAAGATTTAGGAGTCATTTATAGTAAGCTTCGTGTACTTTAATTTTTTTGATTAGTTTGTTTCAATATCATGTTTGGAGCATGCAGAGTGTGAGTAAATATTGATGTTTTTTACACAGAATCATATAACCACCTGTTTACACTAAAAATCCATCACAGTGGAAATTTTACCTCACTACTAGATATGAGATATCGTTATGCAGTAATAGAATGGTATGATTTAGTTGACAGCAAAAGGTTTTCCATATACGAGTTTGATGCAATGTTAGAGGACTTTGGTATCAAGGGTGGTAGCTTTTTTGTTTTCCCATTTTAGGATACCTAGAAAATCCTTGGATGAGGGATTGGTACCACTAATTTCTCACCAAGATGTGCTTAGTCTGTTAAAGTATGTACCTAGATATAAAGAAATTGAGGTGTACGCTTGAAAACTCATACGATGGAAGTTGTTTCTTGGTAAGGGTTAAGGGTGTGGTTATTGAGGAAAAAATTATGGAGGATGATGAGGTCAATGAAGTAGTAAGATGGATATAGGGGGTCAATCATTGTTGTAAATGAAAATGATGTTCAGGACTGGAATATGGATTCAATAAGTAAAAGTAGGGGACACCACCATGGTCTTCTGGAAGTTTATTTGATTCTGACATTAGTGAGCACCCACCATGGTCTTCTGAATGCATGGATGAAAAAAGGAATAAGAGGTGGAGTGAAGAATTCCAGTTCAGAATACAGTTATTTGAGAATGACTTCGCGTTTGGCCTAGATTTAAGTAAGGATCCTATAGACATGACAAAGGTGGTCAAAGCTGAACAGGAGATGTAAGAGCCTATGTATTATAACTTTTCAATCCTCTATATTTGACAGTGATATGACCGTAGAATAAGTGGGCGTAGGTTAGGGGATCTTGAGAATGGACATGATGACGATGATTTGTTACAGCAAGTGGATCCATTATGTTGGCAACAAGATCTTTACCATGAGACGATGAAGCAGATAGAGAACGCTAGAGTTGATTTGCTGAGTGAGTAGATGATTTACTTGAGTGTTTGCCTTTTCTGAATGATGAACTAAAGAAATGTTATGGTAGGTGTTGATGCTCTGTTGTAGCTGTTGAAGAACAACTGGAAAAGATACAGAGATGTGGTGATGAGGAGATTGAAGACCAAAGGAAGAGGAAAAGAGAGAACGAAGGCTGTTGAGTGCATCTGTCAATTATTCCCTTTGGAAAGATCAACCAAGATGAGGACGTTAAAATCTCAGCTTAGTAGGCCATGAATGCAGGTAATGAAGATTATGGTTTGGGATTTCATGTTTAAGACACTAATCTGTTTATGCCGTTAATAAAACAATTTGTTGTTATGGTACACATGCATGTAGGTTTAACTTTTGAGACTAATAATAAAAGGGATTTAAGTTAATTAGGGAACGTATGTAATGTGCCTAGAGTTGACCGTTTGTTGTCAAGAGAGGCGGTAGCAAATGATGGAAATGTAACGGTTTTTGTCTACGTCTAATGTTGTTGTTGAGTCTTTCAAATTGCTTAAGGAGCTTCAGGATGATGAGTTGGAGAAATCCAGGGAGATTATGCTCCAGTTATGTTATCTTTAGTGCTCACAGTCATCTTTTGTCAACTGTTTCTTTTGTGTTCTTGTTGTTAGGTTTGGCTATGTAATCTTTTACATCTTTTGTCTTCAGAATCAGCCCAAACTAACAACTTACGGTTTTGTTATGTTTTCTTATGTGGGTTATGTGTCTAGTGTTATAGTCTTTTATCCTAAGATCTTAATGAAAGTATGCTTATGTAAATGTTTATCTATGCAGCTTGTTATTTCCATATTGCATTTTTTTACCAATACAAACACATTATAGTACTCCTAGCAAATTAATTATAATATGTCATTTGGCTAAAAACCAACAACAAGAAATAAATTTTAATGCTAAAAATATGAATGGATATAGGACCATCTGTTAGACTTACATGACTGTACATTCTGAGTGATGCAGGATCGCATCCCCAGTGTTCTAAAAGGTGCTAACGTTTTTTATAAGAATGGAATCCATCCTAGCTATTATAGCATTACCTTTAGCCTCGCGAACAATGTTCCTAAACATGGTGGTATATTTGGTGATTGTGGTGTGTGGGTTTCTATAAATTTATATCGGTTGGCACATGGCGTATCGTCAGATGTCGATGATCCTGTTGACTTTGCCCTGGCATATCATGAGAAGATGGTTCGTTTTTTTATTTTTCCTTCAAAATTGGTTCCTGTTAACTCGTTCATACTACAAATAAAAGGTCTAATCTTTTCAAACTTTGATCTTTATTTGTTAGTCATTTATGCATGTTCAGATGTTAGTTTTGTGTCAAGGAAAACAAATAACCATTTAAGTAAACAAACACCCACGTTCTCCAATTTTATCGGATGTCCCCAAAGGGACAACAAACATCGACGTTTAGTACAACAAAACCATAAGTTATATAAATGATTACTAGAATGAGTCATTTTCATAGGTTTAATATGTTAATACAAATAATGTCTAAAAACGTTATTTATATTTTTCGACCTCTCATTGTTTTGATAATAACAAAAGTAAAAAACGTTTACGATAAAAATAAACGTTCACAAATTATTAAGTGTGAAATTTCATTTCTAAGATTAGTGATCACTTAAGGTATGGATAAACAAAGTCATTAAGCATGATTAGTGATCAAGAAAATATTTTTCTCTTAAACCTCACTTTTTATTCTACAAAAGTATTTTCACAAAAATACTTATACAAAATATTTTCTAATTAAAAGAAAAGTTTTATTAAAAATTTAAAATTTGAATTTCAAATTTCCCCTCCAAAATGGAAGGTTCCATAAAATTTGTCTATAAATACTGCTCCATTCCCAGCAGAAAAATATTCCTCTTTGCATGAATTTTTTTAGTCTCTCCTCTCTCTCTCTAAAACTTCTTTCTCTTACTAAAATTATTGATCACTAACATACTTAGATCTTGTTTCAAGTGATTTTATCTTATCTTCTTCATCTCATCTTTCCTCGCTATCAAGTGCAAGAGAAAAACACTCGTATTCATCAAGAAACGAAGTGTTGATTAGTGATCTCTCCTCTCTTCTTCTAAGTACCAAACCTCTATTGTATATATCTTGTGTATTTGTGTGATTTGGATATTGTGTAGATCCGATTGTGTAGATCTTATGAGTGTGTATATCTTGTGAAGTGGTAGATTGGTTATAGCTAAGATTAGGACTCGACATCTAGCTTAGTGTTGGAAAATAACGTAAGCGACGTGTAAATGGTTTTCTCCGCCTAAAGGAAGCTTGTTGACATAGTGAAATCTCAAGTCGGATGCTCGGGGAGTGGAGTAGGGTGAAGAGGTGCTTCGTAGCCGAACCACTATAAAATCTTGATGTCTTGGTTTGCTTGTTCCTTTCCTTATCTCTTTATATTATTGTTATTGTTATTTAGTCTTAGTTTAGATAGTTATTGTTTGTTCATATTGTGCATTGGTTAAACATATAACTCGGATCTAAACATTTTTGAAAGCAAAGTTTTAAAAAGTAAAAAGAACATATAAACTATTCAACCCCCTTCTAGTTTCCACAATTGGTATCAGAAGCCAAGGTCACTCAAGATTTTTTAAAATATATTGTATTTTAAAGCTTGGATAGATCTATGGATTTCGACAAATATCTAGAAGGGCAATCTATGCAAAGACCACCACTTTTTGAAAGCGATAGTTTTATTTATTGGAAAAATAGATTCGAGACATATGTTAAATCAAAAGATCTAGATCTTTGGCATGTTATTACTAACGGTGATTTTCAACCCATTATTCAAAATCCGGAAACCAAACTTGATGAGGTTGTCCGTTTTGAAAAACAAACCGATAATCATAAAAGAAGGCTTGCGAAAAATAATGAAGCCAAAATGGTTATCTACAATGCTTTGCCAAGAAAAGAATATGAAAGAATTTTTATGTGTAATACGGCAAAAGACATTTGGAAAACTTTGTTAATCACCCATCAAGGTAATAATCAAGTCAAAGATAATAAGATCGACCTTTTGGTTCAAAATTATGAACAATTCGTTATTTCCGAAGGCGAATCTATAGATAGTGCTTTTGCTAGATTTAATACTATTATTACTATTCTTAAAGCTCTTGATGAAAGTTATTCTAGCAAGAACTATGTTAGGAAGTTTCTTAGGGCTCTACATCCTAAATGGAGAGCAAAGGTCACGGCGATTAAAGAATTGAAAGACTTAACGTTACTATCTCTTGATGAACTTATTGGGAACCTCAAAGTTCACGAAATGATCATCAAGAATGATTCCAAAATAGTCAAAGCAAAAGTTGAAAGGAAATCTCTTGCTTTAAAGGCTAAGAAAGAATCTAGTGATAAAGAGTGTTCAACTTCCGGGAGTGAAGACTAAGAGTACGGCATGGCGGTAAGAGACTTCAAGAAGTTCTTTAAAAGAAGAGGTATATTTGTTAGACAACCAAGGAACGATAAAAATGCGTTTCAAAGAAGCCGAGATGACAAAAACGGCAAGAATGAAAGAAAGTGCTATAGATGCGGAGATCCAAATCATCTTATTGAAGAATGTCCAAAGCCACCGAGAGACAAGAACCAAAGAGAATTCGTTGGAGGTTCTTGGAATGATAGCGGTTAAGAAGATGATGAGAAGATCAAAGACGAAACGTGTCTCATAGATCATGCACCAAATGAGGTATGTTCCGATTCCTCTTACTTTAGTGATGAGAACTCATCAATTGCTGATTTAGCGTTAGATAACGAATATGATAAATTATGCAAGATGAGTCTAAAGATAATCACTAAGAACAGAAGATTAAAAGCTACTAGAAATAGTCTAGAAAATGAGCTTAGAGAATTAAAAGATAAATTATCTACACTTGAGAAAAACAAGGGAGTTGATCTCAATTGTGTAAAATGTCTTACGCTTAAAATTGAGAATGAGAAACTCAAAGATGAATCCATTAGATTAAACATATTTGAAAAGAGTACACATTGCTTAAATGAAATGTTAAGTAATCAATAACCCTCCGGTGGTAAATTAGGTTTAGGGTTTAATTCATTTGAAGCATCTTCTAGTGGAACTAAGAAAATAAAATTTGTAAAAGCTCAGAAAAAGGCGTCCTCTGATGGAGGTCCCATAAATATGGGCGGCTCCCAAAGCAAATATGGGACCGCCACCAGCAACGCCTAGATCTGAGAAAAGTGTGTCTTTTCAAAAATCTATTTTAGGTCCTAGACCAAAACACATAGTTGTAAACAAAGTCAAAGTTCCCGTTGCTAGTGACAATGAAGTTAAACAATTTTACAAACCATTGTCAAAACCCGGAGTTGGATTTTCAAAACCAAACTGTTAGCCTCAAAATATTGAGTCGAACATGAAGTTCGTTCATTATGTATTTAAGTCTCGGTCAATCAATTAGTTAAATGAGTTTAAATAGAATAATACGTGGAATCGGCTCGATAGATAATCTAATATTGTATATGTATTTGGGTTTAAAATCCCAAGCAAACCCGAGCCCGAAAGTCCTAGTTAAATATCCCTCCCGCGCGTCACATAAAATGTGAAGGATAATATATATATATATATATATATATATATATATATATATATATATATATATATATATATATATATATATATATATATATATATATAGATATTTTTCACTTGGAAAAATATCTATCTCAAATCTATCTCATCTCTCTCATAATATCTAAAATATCTTTTTTTAAATCTCTCTTTTTTCTCTCATCTCTCTCTCATCTCTCTCTCTCTAAACAATTATCTCTTTTCTAGTTTCGTGATTGAATCGTGTTATGAAGTATTAATCGGGTACCTACTATTGGTATCAGTCGCCTCGGGTGGGTTGAGTGATTTGTTTGTGGTAATTTTTTTAAGCTTATTAACACTCTTATCCTCTTAACGTGGGGTTTCACTTTTTGGAACAATAGTTATTCTCAAAACAGTTTTTGATAACTTTGGCTATTAGCTTTTGGCTAACTTTGGATAACTTGTGGTCTTTCACGTTTTTGATATTTTGTGGTACCAAACACAAACAAACTGGTGTGAAACGGAGAGAAGAAAAACACGCCAACAAGGTGTTTGATATTTTGCCCCACCGAACTAGTCACATTCCAAGTTGAATCGAACGAGTGAACAAACTTCAACAACCGATCGAGTTATATTTGTCAAGGACCGAACGAGTCACAATCTTCCTCAACCGAACGA
>BQNB010121615.1:0-13682 GCA_026074375.1 Tanacetum coccineum
AATCCTAAGGGTTTATGGTGTTCTACTTTGACTTTAGAGCAAGTTAAACACTTACTAACGTATAAAGCAATATCCTTCTTTATTCCGGGTCACCAATATAAGTCTCGTAGATCATAGTACATCTTGTCTGCTCCAGGATATACCGAATACTTTATAGCATGGGCTTTATCCGTGATTAAAGTTCTTAAATTGCCATAAGCTGGCACCCGAATTCGTTCAACAAAATACAATCCGTTGTCTTCTTTCCTTTCAAGCTGCTTCTCAAATCCTCGCAACCTTTATCCCGGAGAATTGATGACCTTGGAAGCTTCGCTCTGAGCTTCCAGTATCTTAGTCTTAATGCTAGAAGGAATTGTCAGGCTCCAAGCTCGAGCTCGTCTCGGTTTCATCCACTCATTCCTGCTCAATGCATCAGCTACTACGTTCGCTTTACCTGGGTGGTGGCGAATCTCGCTGTCATAATCATTGAAAAGTTCTATCTATCATCTCTGACGCATATTTAATTCTTTTTGATAGAAAATGTGCTGAAGGCTTTTATGATCAGTGTAGATAACACTCTTTGTTTCGTACAAGTAGTGTCTCCACATTTTGAGAGCAAATACCACTGCGCCTAACTCCAAATCATGAGTGGTGTAGTTCTTCTCATGGATTTTGAGTTGTCTGGATGCGTATGCTATCACTTTGTTTCTCTGCATCAAAACAAAACCAAAACCTTGGTTCGATGCGTCACAGTAAACTACAAAATCATCTGCGCCTTCGGGAAGTGCCAGAATCGGGGCATCACACAACATGTCCTTTAATGTCTGAAAGGCGTTCTCTTGTTCATTGCCCCACTCAAACTTCTTGTCTTTTTGAGTCAATAGGGTGAGGGGCTTTGCAATCTTCGAGAAATTTGCGATAAATCGCCTATAATATCCCGCCAATCCTAAGAATGAACGGATCTCGGTTGGGGTCTTTGGGGGCTTTCAACTCTTTACCGCTTCAATTTTGCTAGGATCTACATGTATACCTTCATTGTTCACTACATGTTCGAGGAAACGAACCTCTTGTAGCCAAAATTCACATTTCGAGAATTTTCCGAACAAATTTTCCTTTTCAAGCAACTCCAATATCAGCTTCAGGTGAACTTAATGCTCCTCTTTGGACTTTGAGTAAATCAAGATGTCGTCAATAAAGACAATGACAAACTTGTCAAGATACGGCTTACATACACGGTTCATAAGGTCCATGAATACCGCGGGAGCGTTAGTCAGACCGAAAGGCATGACCGTGAATTCAAAATGCCCGTACCTCGTCCTGAATGCAGTTTTGGGAATATCTTCTTCGCGTACACTCAACTGATGGTAGCCAGATCGAAGATCTATTTTCAAAAAATATTGTGACCCTTGCAGTTGGTTAAACAGGTCATCGATCCTAGGAAGGGGGTAGCGGTTCTTGACAGTTAGCTTGTTCAGCTCTTGATAGTCTTTGCACATACGGAACGAACCATCCTTCTTTTTCACAAACAGCACAGGAGCTCCCCATGGCGAAGAACTAGGTCGTATGAAACCTTTGTCTTGGAGCTCTTTAAGTTGGTTGGACAGTTCTTGCATTTCCGTGGGTGCCAAACGTTAAGGTGATTTTGCAACGGGCATAGCTCCAGGGATAAGATCTATGCGAAACTCTAGTTCGCGAGGTGGGGGTAAACCCAATAAATCTTCCGGGAACACACCAGGGAAGTTACGTACAACGGGGATTTCTTCGAGTTTCGGCTTGTTCACTTTCATGGTCTTCAACTGTTTCAGGTTCCCTCCGGGACGTTCTCCATGAACTTCCAAAATCTCTCTGTTAGTTAACAGGATTTGGAGAATTTTTCTCAAAACAAACTATCTTTGCCTTAAGTTTGGATAACCAATCCATTCCTACAGTCACGTCGAAATTACTGTGTCCGAAAGGGATCAAGTGGATAAGAAACGTATGACATTCTAGTTCTAGTCCACATCCGCGGACAATCTTGTTGGTTTCTAACTTTAGACCGTTAGCAATTTAAATTTTGTAATCGGGGTTTATAGCACTAGGTTTCGAGTTAATCAAGGGAAAGAAGTTGGTAGAAATAAACTTAAATAGGCATCGGAATCGAATATTACGGTAGAAAATGATCGATGAAAGAAAAAGTGCTCGTCATGATGTTTGGATCTTGCTGAGCTTCAGCGGTACCTATGTCGAAGGCACTATCACGTGCCTGATTCACATTGTTCCCTTGGTCATGATTTCCTTTGATAGTTAGCACAGGGTTTGGGCGGTTCAGACTCGTATCCGTTCTAGGTTTGTAAGATACAGATGTACAATAATTGGTGTCCAAGATTCTTTCATGTGTTGCGCGTGTTTCGTCTTGGAGACATGGTTTTAAATTTTTCCACAATATTTGTTGAGTAAGTAATTTGACCAAAGTATAGTTCGAGTACCGTGCATTTATATGATGCAGCTTAAAATGAAATAACATTCGTTCAAACACAGTTGTGACGAAAGTTTATATAGAGAAAAGAGATGAACATTCTCACATACGTAGTTTTAATTCTCCCTTAATGATTGTTATCCAAAAAGATACGTCTTCAAAAGTTTGTATTTCGTAGTAACCTCCAACAAAGTTGGGTTTTCAACATAAATTGTGATAAAAAGGTTTTGACTTAAAAAAATATATTTCAAGTAACGCATAATAAAGAAATTTTATTTATTTATTTATTTAAAAATTTTATTTTTGTTATTTTATTAAAGTCAAAATATCTATTTTAATTCCTAGAAAATACAAATTTAATTGGAAAAATTAAGAAAAATAGTTTTTAACTACTAAAAAGGTGCAGAAATTGAATTGCACAAAAAGCCCTAATTTTTATAACCTAATTGAACACTAATTTTATCAATTAAAATCTAACCCTAATTTTATAAAACTAAAATTAAAAATATAAAACTACTTTATTTAAAATGAAAAGACAGGGTAGAAAATGTCACAAACGAAAGTAAAGGGTAGGCGGAGTAACTGTGATGAATTTATACTCTAGTTAAAACGGGTAACCTCGAACTATGAAATATATACAAAACAGACCCTACGATATGGCTTATTTTTGGCTTATTAAAAAATGAAATTCAGCTAAAACTTAAAACTACAAAGTTACTAATGAGCTTATTCTCTACAACTTTAATAAAGGCACTTGCTACTTTTATCCACTGAATAAGCTAGAAAATAAGCATTTAATTCTGCAAAACAAAAACTAGGGGTTAACTATCTTTTTCACACTTTAGCTTATAACTAGCTTATTTCTAGATGAAAATGAAAAACAAAAGAAGCTAAATGAAGCTCAAGATGTATACTAAGTATTTCTAGAAAGAAATAAGCTAAGTTTAAACAAGAATTACAAGCAAAATGATTTTAAAAAAGTTCAAATTTAAGCTTAAAGCTGATTTTAAGCTTTTTCTAATAAGCTAAAAAGCTTATTACTAAACCTTAGAAGCTGAAACTTTGGAAATAAGCTAACCTATTGTTATTAAGCAAACCTAGATAAAAGGTTTCTAAAAATTTCAACTAGAAATAAGAAAAGTCTAAAAGGAATAAGCTAGTGATCCAAAGTTCTGCTATTCAACTTTTGAAAGTACAAATAAGCTAATCTAAAAGCTTAAAATGAAAACTAAGAGATTTATTATACTAAGCTAATGGAGTACTACTTAGATGCTCACAACTAGATTCTAACTCCTAACTATGAATGCTAAAAAATTGCTTAAAAGATCACAAGCAACAGCAGTATAAACTGCTGTTTGCTGATGCAATTGGCAAAGAACTTGAATGCAGGTAAAAACTCTAGTTTAAATATCTTAAACTAACTAACTAAGTATTTCTAAATGTGCATTAACCTAAATTGAACACTAAAATGGTGTTACTCACCTAACTCTAAAACTTCTTTAAACTAAAACAGTCATGGTGCTGACTTAAGTTTTTATAAGCTCAAAACTCTTAAATTCTTAAAACTAACTCTTAAAACCTGTTTGAATCTTGATTATAACTCCTAGGTTCAGGTAGTGTATATCTGTGTTGCTTTACGGGTGTGTTGCTCACTGCCTCTATGATCTGCAGAACAGAAGAGCTAGGTAGAATGCGTGTGTATAGGTGATATAGTGTATGGTGATCTCGTTGATCTATTTGTGAATCTAAGTGACTGTTATATAGCAACTGTGCTTTGTAGAATGTTGAGTACAGTAGAGTTCTCATGTATGAAGAAGAGAGAGTGATGGCATGTGTGTAAGTATGTTGGATATATAGACGAATTGTTAGAGTAATTCTCTCATATGGAGAGTAGACGGTATAGTAGTATGTTGTTCGCATCGCGCGACTGGGCAATTGAATAGCAGGGATGGTGTGAATGATGGGTTTGTGGCTGTTTGTGTTCTCGTTTGGAGGTAACTGTTAGGGTGTGTGTCTGAAGGTGATTGTATAGACGTGTGCGTTTGTTTGGCGTTGTGTTTTGTGATTGTTTGGTTTGTGAATGACTGAAGAAGTAATGACTAGAGAAGAAGCTTTATAGAGACTTGGAAATGTAGTGAACGAGCGCACAATTTGAGTGTTAATGTCCTCTGTTTTATGAAAAGAGCTTAAGCTCAAAGTCAAAGATAAGCTCAAAAAGAGCTTATGAATTAACTGTCACAATAAGTGAGCCTTTGAGCTCACTTTCACTTAAGCACTAGCACAAGATTCAATTTAAGCTCAAATTGCAAACTGAAAACTGTTATGGAAAGCTTATGATGTGTTTAAGCTAAAAATGACAAGCTATTTGACCTATAAACTCTAAAAGTTATCAGAAATTGAAGACAAAAACTGCAAACTCATTAACCAACTTAAAAGGCTCAAATTCAAATTAAGCACTTAAGCTCATTAAGCTATGACAGACCCTTAGCTTTATCAAACTTAACAAACAACTTATAAACTATGAATTCTAATTATAAAAACAGCTATTATTACTTTGAAATCCAAATTTAGAAGCTAATACTACTCACCTACTGTTTTTGGTCTTTTTGGATTTTTAATGACTTTTAAAACTAAATGCACCTAAGGAAATGAGCTATAAATTGGAAACTAAAGCTTAATCTATCTAAAGCTATATCTAAACTAAGAGCAAACTGAATTTTGAAACCTAAACCTAAGTTTCCTAGCTAAAATGAAATCTTATAATGACAGCAGTGGTAAGTTACCACTGCTGATGCAAATGGCAAAGCCAAGCTCAAATGCAGGCACCTAATGAGGTTAAAACCTGCCCCCCCCCCCCCCCCCCCCCCATTAACACTCTTATTGAGTGTGCAAAAAACACAAAAAGTAATAAACCAAAAAAAAAAGCCTTGTATGGCTTGGTTCAAATTTGTACAAGCAAAAAGACAAAGGGAAAAAGGTCCCCAGGGTGCTGAGATGAAAATATTAAGCCTCAAAATGATTATAAGCTTAAACTAATGATTCAAAATAACTCAAAACCTAATCAAATATGATGATTCAACTAACCAAAAAGAAATCACTAAGTCACTTTGGCTTTTGAAAGTCAATTTGCATTAATCCAAACACCCTTTAACATTTGATATAACAACTTCAAGACCTCAAATTACTTAATCAATGAACAAGCAACTCTATGCAGGATCTAAACATCTCAACAATCATCAAATTAACATCAATCTCAGATTCAAACACTAATTTAAAAACTATGCTACTATATTTTTGGTTTTCTAGTGATTTTTTTAAGACAAGTATGAAATAATAAGATCTACATTAACTAAGCTAAAGACAGATTTAAATGATGACTAATAAGCACTTATAAGACCCAAATAAGCAACTAGCAACAAAATCTAAAAAACTAATAAGCAAATAAGCAATCTACACTATTAAGCAATTATTTAAACTAAAACTTAAATGACAAAGTAATATTAAAGAAGACTTACAAATGGCTTCAGCTTAACAGAAGCTTAATAGAACAGCTACAAGCTCTAGCTTATCCAAATGGATAAGCTAGTATAAGTCCATGGGAGCTCTTCCATGATAAGCTCCCCTTCCTTAGCTTATCTGTCCATAAGTCAAGGTAAGGTAGTTTATTCTGATTTTAAGGCTAAAGTAGGAATTAAAGCTTGATTACACAAGCTCAATCTCAAGCTTATAGACTTGAGAGAGCTATAACTAGCTTATAAGAGCTTATGAATATAAAAGACAGATTGCTTTAAGAGAAATTATGACAAATTTTAAAAGCACAAAGTAAATTTTATTAACTAAACTTGATTACATGATAGGAAAGTGTTAGCCTCAATTTATTGAGTCGAACAAGGAAGCTCGGTCACTCTACGATGGAGCTTCGGTCTTTAATTAGTTAATGTTGTAATAGGATAATATCGGGAATCGGGCTCGATAGATAATCTAATATTGTATATGTTTTGGGTTTAATCCTAAGCAAAACCCGAGCCCGGGTCCTAGTTAAATATCCCGCGCGTCACATTAAATGTGTAGGGGTATATATATATTTAGATATTTTCTAAAATATCTAAATATATATAGATATTTTCTTTTTTAGAAAATATCTAAATTTTCATTAATCTAATTTCTTTTCCATCTCTTTTCTCTCAACTCTCTCTCATTTTTGACTCTCTCTCTCTCTAGTTTCTTTCGGGTTATGAAGTGAAGTGTAAATCGGAACCTACAATTGGTAAAATTCGGAAACTACAAAAGCACCTCAAAGGAGGTTAAAGATCTTTAAATACCTAAAAGGTACCATTAACATGGACTCTGGTATCCAAAGGATTCTGGCTTTTTGAACTAAAAGCCATTTTCAGACGCTGATCATGCCGGATGCTTGATACTTGGAAAGCCTTCTGGAGGGATAACAGTTTCTATGGTGATAAACTTGTAAGCTGATTGTCAAAGAAACAAATATTGCACTGCAATGTCTTCAGCAAGAGGCAGAGTACGTGGGTTATCTGCAGTTGTGCTCAACGTTGTGTGGATGAGACACAAAATTCAGATTTGGCTTCAACTACAACAAAATACCGTTGTATTGCGACTCTCAGTCAGCCATAGCAATCTCATGCAACCCCGTACAACATTCACGGATAAAGCACATCCATACTCGGTATCATTTCATAAAGGAACAGGTTGAAAATGGTATAATTGAATTATATTTTGTCAGAACTGAATACCAATTAGCTGACATGTTTACGAAAGCCCTTCCTGAGGATCGGTTTAAGTATCTTGTCAGAAGGATTGGTATGAGATGTTTGACTCCAGCGGAACTGGAGGTTCTGACAAATGAGTCTGCTTGATATCATCATCAAACATCACCAAATGTAATATTTTGAATAAAAAAAGCAAGATCAAAATATAAACTTTAAAAAGAAATACAACAATCAGGAAAAATCAGAAAATCAGGGAAAAATGTCCAAAAGAATCTTCTCGACATGTACTCTTGGAATCGAATAAATTTACGTGATCTAAGAAATGTCGATTAACATGACATACGGCAGTGTGTGTAATTGAAGTTCGGAGCGAGAGTTTCAAATTGTTCAAACATGTCATTTCTAATTTTCTAAATGGCTTATGTGCAAATGTCAGTACATAAACCGGACTTCAAATAATGGAAGGTTTTATAACTTATCCTCACAACGAGTAGAAAACTAACTTTCTTGGTCTGAGCGTTCTACAAGGACATTCAATTCTTTAGCTCAAGAAAAAAGGATAGTGTAGTTTCAGTGCGCTTACCTTGCCGTTAGAAGAGAAGTCCTCTAACATCTGGTTTTTCAAAAAAGTTGAACGCAATTTTCAGATATTTTCGATGACAATTCATAATCTTTCAAAAATTGTGTGTTTAACATCCATCCCTCCACAAATGTTTTCAAAAGACAACAATTTTTTCATTTGATCCTATTTTTTGAGGCGGGAGTTTTTCGAAAAAAACAAAGTTTTAATGTTCTTGGATACATCATCATACGACCTATTCTTATGTATTCAAAACATTATCATAAGGTTTCTAAACCAATTATGCTGGACCATATTTTCTCCACAGCTTTTTCAGAAATATTTTAATCACGATGTATTTTAAAAAATAAGTGTTTATTATTTAAAATAAAGGGGCGAGAAAGAAAATGTAATTAAAATATGTTCTATTCGACCTCAAAGTGTGCTGAACAGTAAGAATAAGGTTTTATGGTTCGATCTTATACCCAACAACATCTTAATTTCACGACGATGTCTGCAAGTCCTTAAGGGTGGTTTAGGGTTAGGAATCAATCCTATGATAACCAGAATCCGGGGAGGATCTACCAAGGTTAATCCAAAGGTAGAAATAGAAGTCCCTTTAGGTATTGATTGGAGATGAATGGTATTGGGAAAAATGTCACTAAGATTGACGTTAACACTCCTGAAACAATACAACAAGGTGTTAGTAAGAGTCTTGTTGTTAAGCAGTATTTGAAGGCTGTTTGTTAGAAATAAAAGAAATGTATGGATAAAGGGTGTAAACAAAGAAGCCCTCCACACAACTTAAGGCAGAAACCGGGTCAATACATATGCTGTCAGAATCAGATGTTGATTACTGACATTGAAGACGACCATCAAGGACCAGTGATGCAATGCAAACCCTTCCCAAGACCATTCGGGTTTCTCTCAACATAAACTTGTCTCATTTGTCACGGAGATACACACGTTATCTATTGACATCTCATTCCGAGATCGTTGATATTGAATAGGTGGCAAACTGCTCCAGCCTCCGAGTACTAAAACCAAAATGCACTAATCGAGTCTAGAGCCCAGAGATCAATCTAAATCTCGTTAGGACACATTCCATTTCAAACACTTGTTGAACATCATCAAGTTCACAAGCTGTTATCAAGAGTCCTACGCAATATCATTGTGATATTTGCCAGAACATCCGAGTGATTATCATTAGTATTCGCTGTCCTAAACTTGATTTGAAAATCCAACATTATTAACCAAAGGTTAATCCTGCTGGTGCAATTAACTATGAGCAAAGACAGAAGTGCAGGTATCCTTAAGGGATAACCTGCAGTATACAATCTATTTGAGTGTGCTTGAACAAGGTATAAACACAAACCAAGTCTAAACAGCTTAGATTAAAATTTTCAAAGACCTACAAAAGCTTAAGCTCCCCTGGTGCACAGCCAAACATAATAAGCCTTAAAATCTTCATAAGCTAAAACTAATTTTTCAAATCCACTCTAAACCTTATAAAATATAATAATCTAACTATCCAAGAAGAAATCACAAGGTTCCTTTGACTTTCAGTGGTCAAACAAGCTTATGCCAAACACTCTTTTAGAAAGCACAAAATCCATTTTAAGCTTATAAATTTAAGATCTAATACCCTAAACCTTAATACCAGATAACATTCAACTTATAACAAGCTAGATAAGTACAAATTAACAACTGGATTAACTAGAATTAAAGAACTGCAACTTATGCTACTTATTTTTAGGTTTTTATGAATTTAAAAGACAATTATAAAACAACTATGAATTAAACTAATAAAACTAAAAACAGATTAAAGGACATAATCAATAAGCAAAATGAAACACAAATAAGCTCAGCTAAACAACTAAATAAGCAGATAAGCAGAGTAAACAAATATTTAAGCAATTATTAAGCTTGACATGAAAGTACAAGGAAATTTAAATGAAAACTTACACAAACTTCAGCTAAACAGAAGCAAAAACTTAAATAGCAGCTACAAGCTCTAGCTTATCCAAATGGATAAGCTAGTATAAGTCCATGGGAGCTCTTCCATGATAAGCTCCCCTTCCTTAGCTTATTTGTCCACAAGTCAAGGTAAGGTAGTTTATTCTGATTTTAAGGCTAAAGTAGGAATTAAAGCTTGATTACACAAGCTCAATCTCAAGCTTATAGACTTGAGAGAGCTATAACTAGCTTATAAGAGCTTATGAATATAGAAGACAGATTGCTTTAAGAGAAATTATGACAAATTTTAAAAGCACAAAGTAAATTTTATTAACTAAACTTGATTACATGATAGGAAAGAAAGTTACAAAAGATTAAAGCTGAAAATTAACTAACAAATAAGCTAAAAACTATTAAGCTAAAAAAAACTAGAAAATTAAAGGTAAAAGCTAGCTCCCCATGTGTGTGAGAGTGAGTCCTATTTATAGCACTCCAGGGAAGCTTCTAGGCTGTGCCTTGCTCAACACGCTCCTTTCAATCCGTACCTTCCATTTCTTCAATCATTGGAAAGTGAATAGTAGCCCTTGGATCACAAACTATCTCACACGGATTGCCAAGCTGGCAATCCATGATGTGACGTTTGTGTTAGTTATGAGAGTGCTTCCAGTGAAAATTCCATCTTCACATGTGCTTTCCCCTCATCCACGTGGCACTCTTTGTTTAAGTGAGCCAATTAAAACCTTGAGATTACAACTTTGACCCTGCAATCTTGTAGAAGACCACTTGAATTACCATCCTTGACCTTCAATTTAGAAAACCCCCTTGATTTGACTGCTTTGTGAATTAGGGAAGACAATGAACAGTAAACTGTTCTTGGCGCCCTTTTTTACTTTTTAACTGAAAATGAGAGGTGTGAGTTTGGGTTTATTGCAAGAATGGTCCCTGTGGTTGTTTCATAAAGGTTAAGAATTAAATAACTTTCATTTAAGGCAATTCCAGTCCTTGGAGTTTGTGTAAAAGGGTTATGGGTTAGGGTTTTGGGCCGGGTTAAGGGAAATGGGCTTGGACTTTGGTTAATAGTTTTTGGGTTAAAGATAAAGGTTTAAGGCCCATTAAGGTTCAAGGACCATTTGTGTAACATTTGAAACTTGGAGGGACTGAAATGAAACATTTGGGATTTGTCCTTTTGTGAGTTGACTTTTCTTTGCCCATAGTTGACTGAGGTTGACCAAAGTTGACTGAGAGTTGACTTTTCTTGGCTTTGCTTCTGAATCCTTGGCTTCTTTTGTGCTCTTCCGTTTCCCGTGTCCGTGTTTGCTCGTTTTTGGCGGTTTTCTTGTGATTTTTGATATATCCGTACCTGCACACACAAAACACAAAAACAAGTATATTTTTGCCATTTTTAGTCTGTTTTGGGTTTAATTGGGCTATTTTAGGTATAAACGAATATGTGTATTTCATACATATCAGTCTGTCTCTTCCAAAGGCACCAAGTCTCAACCGAAATCTTCTAGAAAGTCTATTCAATCAAAGGAACCAGTGTTCGAGGTTGCAGACTCAGACATGCCACAAGATCAAGAAGGGAATCTGGGTGATAATGAAGAGGAACCAAGGAATGAGACTGCCTCTAGACGTGACTGGTTTAAGAAACCTACACCACCTCAAGAACCCACTGACCCTGACTGGAATATCGGCAAGACTACTCAGGAAGGACCAACCCAAAATTGGTTGATGACTCTAGCAGCTTCCACTTCTACTGATAAATCGTTGAAGGACTTTGATGAATTGATGAGCACTCCAATAGACTTCTCTGGAAACATCTTGAATGGGCTAAAAATTGAGAATTTAACTCAAGAAATCCTGCTAGGACCAGCATTCAGACTACTCAAAGGCACACGCTCTAATTATGTTGAATTAGAATATGACTTTAAAGAATGCTATAAGGCTCTTTCAGAAAAGCTTGATTGGGAAAATCCTGAAGGCGGTGACTATCCATTTGATCTTTCCAAACCCCTTCCTTTGATCAAGCATGGAAAAGGTCAAAGAGTACCATTCGAATTCTTTATCAACAATGATCTCAAGTATCTACAAGGAGGAATTTCGACTATGACATACACGACGTCTACCACCAAGACAAAGGCCGCTAAGTATTATCTACCAGGCATTGAAGACATGGTTCCAAACATATGGAGTCTTATTAAGGTTGCTTATGATAAATATGCGTTATGGGGCATCTCACATTGGAGAGAACAACGTAAGTCCTTCTATGCATATGCAAGAGGCATACAATCAAGAGGAGATGTATATTCTACAAAATGTATTCTGGCAGTCACTCATGTCAAGGTTATGAGGAAACATGGATACGGGTACTTGGAAGAGATTGTAGTAAGAAGAGCTGATAACGTATTATACAGATTCAAGGAAGGTGACTTTCTACGACTTCGAATCAATGTTATCGAGGATATGTTAATTCTTGTGGTTCAGAATCGGCTCACAAATCTTTCAGGGGATGATGCTGCTGACTTCGCAATATCCCTAAGAATGTTCACCAGAAGTCTGGTTATTCAGAAGCGAGTCGAGGATCTTTAACTTGGAGTTGAAAGTTATCAAAAGAAGATCAATGTCACCAAACCTGATACTACAAGACCAGATCTCAGAAAAAGGCACCCGTACACTCCATACAAAGACCCTCAAGGATTCATTTATGTCGACGACTTCGAGAGGAACAGGTTGATGCGCTCCGACGAACTGTACAAGTTCAGTGATGGCACGTTAACAAGACTTCTTTCTTCGCTCGAAGACATTACCAAGAATATCGACATGGAGTACTTGCCAAAGAGAAGATGGAGCACATTGGAAAAGAAAAGAGCTCATTTCATGATCAAGGACATCAACAAGCTGCTAAAGGAAAGGAGGATGATGAGGAGTTTGGAGAAATTTGTTGGCGGTAGACTCTACGGAACTGACCTCAGACTGCTGCAAAGAACAATATGACTTCGTCATATTGTGTTCATATCTCAAAGGTCATTTCGTATATCATAAACTTGTGAATTTGTATATAAGTAGTGTAGACTTATGGTGATAATAAGGTGTGCTCGAGTATAAAATTTTCAAGAATTTCTTAGTAAATTCAATTTTTTTTAAATTATTATACTCAGCACAGTCTTATATATCCTCAAAACTTAAGGGGGAGCATTAAAATGTTCCTTATAATAATTATGTAACATTTTGTCCCCGAACGTTTAATCAATTGATATCCAAAATATCAAGCGATTAACATTTTAGATAAGGGGAGAAAATGTGATTAAACTGAATCTTAATTGTATTGTCATGTGATCATATAAAATGGACTCAATGCACTCCAACACTTAGCATGTACTACGATTACGGTGCACATGTTAAGGGGGAGCTTTTTAGTGATGATGAAAAACTCTCAAAGTGTAAATCTTTTGATATTTATATCAAACACTTTGATTGAATTTTTTCAATGATTTTGGTTTTGATTGTGATGGAATACCCTAAAGACCGACCATGTACTTAAATTTATGGAGTTATAAGGTGGTTAGGCATAGGTATTCAAATCCCATGATCCAACCAGAACCGGAGGGATCTACCCAGGGATATCCACTAGTTAGTGTAGAAGTCCTTAGGTATGATACAAAAGGAGAAAAAGTGAGAATCAAGAATAATTTCAAAGATAATATTCATAAAATCCTCAGGAAGCTCATAAAGAAGATATTCAAAGAAACTTGAAGTTCACAAGTGAATATCAAGTTAGGGGAGGATTGTTGGGAAATATATTGTAAAAGACTTAATACTTGTAGTATAACAGTTAAGTCTGGTAGTATTAGTTAGTTTTTCCAAAGTACTATGTTAAGTCTGGCAGTACTAAAGTTAGTAAGTTAAGTCTGGCCGTACTATAGTTAGTACTGGTCATGTTTAGTTAAGTCTGTTTATGTAAACAGATAATAGTTATAATAGTTATCTTAGAGATATCTTA
>BQNB010121616.1:0-20430 GCA_026074375.1 Tanacetum coccineum
TGACGATCCACCTAGCGAAACATAGCTAAAGGCGAACTCTATCACTTTTCTTAATCAAAAATTTCTCGACTCGCTACGGGTCGGTCAAAATTTCTGGTCAAACTTAGTCAACTCAAAACCCATTAAAATGACATTTTTGACTTAAACAAACTATCAAAACATGTTTAACTAGCCTATTTAAGTGTACCAAAACCATCAAACTTCAATCAACAATAAAATACACTTCCAAAAATTTCCGCACTAGAATCCTATAGCATATAACATATAACACGCAATATCATCAAATTAATCACACTAGAATATAACTAGAATACTCACAAAGCTATAACAAAAATCGGTTTTGGCTCCCCTTGTTGGTTCAAATTCGGACGCACACCCCAAACAAACAAACCAAAACTTTTTCAATCAAACCAACTTCTAATAACACTAATCTAGCAACTATAAACACTCTCTCTAGATCAAAATCACATGAACTCAACCCAATTTCTAACTTTCAAAATACTTATTGAATGTGAGATTTTCTTAGTGGGATATGTTGGCCTTGATGAGAGGATTAATATTTTGTATTCGGATTGTATTGCATGTCAGAAATTAGTCGGATTTGGGTGGTGTTTATGGTGACCGGTCGTGGAGGAGGAAAGGAGGACAAGGAAAAACAATTTTTTTTAAAGAGTAAAAATGTGTGTATGTGTTGCTTTGTATAGGAAATAAGTTTGCCCATTTGACACTTTTAGTCTCTCCTTCCTTAAAGTCCTTCTATTTTTAGTACAAAGTTATTTGTTTCGTTATTTTAGCCGACCAAAGACTCGGGTCATCACACCACATTCGTAAATATTTTTATTCCGTCCCACTAATTGTAGATTAAAACATTTAATAAAACGTTAAATCACGTAAAACGCGACCTTTAAACACGGTTTTTACAAAAACTTGGGGAAAAGCCATAAAATACAAAAATAAAATAATCACGCTCTCGGAGCGACAATATAAATTTTTCTAACTTTCTCGGACGCTAAAAACAAATAGAAACTCAATCACGGCTTGTAATTTCTCAATAAATGGAAATTTTTACCAAACCTTATATAGCATAAACGACTAAAAATCAATTATGTAGTAAAATAATTATCATCTCTCGGGATAAACGTTGACCTGAAACTCAGGTTGTTACAGATAGTATATTAGATGTTTGTTCAAGTGAGATAACATCATTCAATCTACCCATGACATGGAGCTTTCACAATAGATTGGATGATGAGTCATCACTCTTTGAACTTATAATAGAAATGAATCGTACATGTTCTTAGTATTTTTAGTGTTGGTGATCATAAAAGGTAAAAAGCAGTGATAATTGTGATGTGATGAATGATGACGTGACACTTATATGAAAGAGATGATAATGGTCACCATAAAAACGAGCCTAAGATGACACCTAATTATAAGACGTGAAAACCTCGGCCTTGCTTGGTAAGAGCTTTTTTGAAACTTTTCTAGAACCACAAGCTTTTTCTTCAGAAAATAAAGCTCCAAATTTTCACCATCTCGGTTTGGATACTTATAGCTCAAAGCTTTTTTTATTAAATATCTCCTAAAGTAAAATGCTCATTAGATGAGCATCTAAATTTTTTTACAGCTCTTTAAATCTTAATTACTATCATATCCTCCAACCATTATATATTGATATTTTTTAATTGTGGCTCAACTTATATATTAGTGTTTTTTTTCCTCTTGGATGAAACTAGTCCATGAAAGAAACTAGTCCACTAAAAATTGTTACTCATATAAATTGCTTCTCTTTTCTCTTGTACTATAATAAAATTATTATTTAGAGGTCAACATACAAATATAAAAGTTTAAAGTATATAAGAAAATGAGATTACAAACAAAACTATAATAAGAATAATAACTATCACGAAACGCTAGGACGTTTGATATAATTTTAAGCTTCACAACGTAACAATTTAATATTATATCAAGCCCCGTCGATGGTTCTTAAGAATTCTTAGATTCAATTTACGTTTCAGCTACAACAATTAAAAAAGCATGAAATTTAATCTTTTAAAGTCAATCGAGATGTTTAGTTTTTTTAACAGCCTAAATCTTAGTGGTTTGTATTATTTTTTACTTATTGCATTTATTAGTTTTTTTAGGTGACCTTATATTTTATTTTTATTTTTGGATTCCCCCAAAGTGCTTTATGTTTAAAATAATTTAGCGTTGCCACTAAGAGACCAGAGTTATTGTACGTTTTTCCTGTACCAATTTATCATGTATCAATTTGATGCATCCCGTTATTATAATTTTTGCATTGTTTTAACTTAGTTTAAGCGTCATAAATTTACGGAAATTATATATATATCAGACAAAAATTATCAGATATTAGGCTCCGCGGCAACCCGTGGTCGCCTAATCCCTCATTTGTTTACAATTATACATATGTCCTTTTATGTTATTTTACATTTTATAATTACAGTTAACAACTGATTTACCAAACACTTTTATTGTAAAAAGATACAACTTCTAGCTCATGTTAACAGCTTTATAGTTTACAACTTACAACTTACAACATACAGCTTATAGCTAGTTTTGCCAAATATATCCCTCATAAAAAAGAACATGGATGTTAGTACCATTGTTCCACGTTAAAGAAAGCTATTGTATCCAAAAGTGGATAAAATTTAAAGGTGCGTTGGTTATTGGAAATTATCATATTTTTTTTTTACCAGATTTGTATAAAAAGAAAGAGGTTTCATTTTTCACAAAATATAAAAAACACATTTATGTAATTTTGTTTTTTATTCTTAAGATAATAAAAGAAACAAGGAAAAAAATGTATTTTATAGTTTTACTTGTTAAAATAGTAAATGCAAACTTTCAGTTATAAACAATGTTTTAAAACCCGGGTTGACCCGGCCGGTCCAACCGGTTGAACCGTGAACCGGCTCGGAGACCGGGCCGGATGTGACCGGGTTTTTGCTTGTTTGAGAACCGGATTGAACCGCCGGTTTTTCGTTGACCCGGGTCGACCCGGTTTGATAAACCCGGCCGGGTCATGACATTTTATCAAAAAAATATAGTAACAAATTCTTTTTTTTCATCAATTTTTCTAATTTTAATTGATAAGTTGAAGTGGTGAGGACTATTGTTAGTTAAAATCTTGTAAATGAGTAAATTAGAGTTATAAACTATCTTAGAAACACCAACTAAGTTATACGTAATATAGATTGTTATAACTTAGATTTATAAGTTGATTGTTGTTGCAAATATTTGCTATATTATAATAGATATAGATATTTAAAACAAATCTATTCCTCAATGTCTTAATATTTTTCACCGGTTCAATCGAATGTAGAAAATAAATCGGATAAATTATGAGATCATGCAACATTACATATTAAATATAGAAAAAAATATACATATGTATCGAACCGGTTCGACCCAACGGTTCAACCGGTTGAACCGGTGACCCGGTGAACCGATGATTAAACCGAGTCGATTAAAAAACCGGGTTTTAAAACATTGGTTATAAAGAATGTGATAATAAATATTTGATGCGAACACAAATTTTATTTTACTTGTTTTATATTCCCCCCGTCCCAAAATAAGTGTCCAGATTGACTTTTCAGAGTCAAACTGGTTCAACTTTAACTTCAAATATATATTTTTTGGCTATTTATACCAATAAAAAATACACTTAAAACACAATTCATTCATATATTTTTCATCAAGTATTATATAACACACACAAAGATATTTATAGTTAAAGTTGAACCAGTTTGACTCTTAAAAGTCAAACTGGACACTTATTTGGGACGGAGGTAGTAGAAAACATTATCTAGATTACAGGTGATCACGGTCTGAAAATCGGATCGAATCGACCAAGACCGGATCAGACTGAAACTGAATTTGTCAAGAATGTCAGATCGAGGATCGGACCAAAATGGTACGGTCCGGTCTGGTTTGGTCTTCGGTCTGGTCCAACAAAACATAATCGTCAGGTTTTTTGTTAGGCTGGACTGGACTGAGGATCGAATTTAAGGAAAATATGAATCGAGTACTGGACAGAAATATGTTCGATCCGATTCGGTTCAATTATCGGTCCGATCCGATCGACGGTGCTCAGCCCTAATCTAGACAAACCATAAACTTTAAAAAAACCTTTATACAAACTAGGCCCAAGTATGAAACCTCATTAGCCCAAAGTCTCAACTCTTTCGTCCTCCTGTTAATACCACAAACCCTCGTACCAGCCGCACCTCAACAAACCCTATTCCACCAGTCCCCTGATCCTCTTAGCAACAACTACCAACAATGGTGTCAGGAAAGAAGACGGTAAACATTATTTCTTGTAAATTTGTCATACTCTCATATATACTCACATCTAACATTGTGAAACAGTCGCAATCTTAAGATAACCTAAACAATAAAATCTGTTTTGTTTTTATAACCGAGAAAAGAAAATTTCGCCTAAATAGTGCAACAATACTCCTATTTAGACTTAGATCTTTTAGAGTTAACTCCAGTGGGCTTTGGCCCCTCAAGTCAACAAACCAGGCTGCTTTACATAGGCCTTACCTAAAACAAGACATATTGTTTATATTATAAATCATACATTTACCATTGTACAGTAGAAGCTACAGTCCTTCTACTGTACAATGGGCTCTCACTTTGTCTTATAAGTCAAGCCAGACACTAAAAGTCAACGATTGAAATAGTCATTCAAAAATTCGAAAATTCTCGGATGTTACATGCGCAGTGGAAAATGAAAATGATAACTAAATTATTTAATTAAATACAAAGGTTATAATCGGAATAATGAAATAACTAAGTTAAAATCTGATTACCACTACACGTGTCGTATTTTTAGGTTAATAATTAGGCCCAACTAATTAGGTCTACATATCATTTCTCTTTTAACAAAACAGAAAAATCTAATTGATATAAAAGTTTAGGGACGATTAAAAGAAAACAATTTTCAAACAGCAAATAACCAAAGAAAAAGATGGAAATTTGGAAATTAATTAGGGATGACATTGTCGTCCCTAAACTCCGAGGTACGATAGTCAACATTCTAGTAAGAAACAAAGTTGAAAAAGTGTGTCATGTGACGTTTTTAGGGACGAAATATGTCGTCCCTAAATTATTTTGTCACTGAAAGTTGGAATTCTTGTAGTGATATTCGACAAAAGAAGATATGCCTATAACGAGTTTTTTTTCTTCTGTTTTTGATGTTTGCTGAATTGAAGGCTGAATGCATGTAACACCTTATATTATGAGGAGTAATGCTATTTAGGCCTACAATTTATACCTAAATCAGAGAGTAAATGACCAGAATTATGTAAGGGGCCTAAATGGACTCGGGTTTGAAACTCGAAGAGTTGACATTTTAAAATATATAAATAACCGAGGAGTTTGGAAAAAGCTACGAAAATATAGATTAACTAAGCAGCAAACATTAGAGTAGGAAATACTGTAATAGCTCGACATTTTTCTGGATAATCTTAAGTTCTTAACATCTCTCCATTTACCTTTTTTTTATGTAATTAGTTGGTGGTCTACATTCATTTATGTACGTGTTGTGCCCAAATGAAACTTTGCGAATGGATACCTGTTGTTGGTGTCTATCTAGCTTTAGAAATAAATCATACAGTAATTTTCTAACTAAAGCTAATATAAACATGCATAATGTATTAATGTATATACAGGGCCGTCTCGTGGATTTTAGTGGCCTCGTGCCATTACCACAAAGAGGCCTTTAAGCACACACATAATATATACATATGTATGAGTTTTTTTTGGAACGGCGATTTTATTAGAAACAAAAACTAGCAAGGAGCTAGATTACAAAACAATAATATAGGGGTTTTTGAGTCATTCGTTCCATCCGAACGAGGCTTTAGATCTATACTTACACCAATAAAAAGAACTAGCAATGACATTATCAATAAGCATCGACTTCGAAGGTTTTCTCTCGTCAAATAGGAGCTTGTTTCGATAGATCCAAACGTACCACCAAATGGAATACCAAACTCCTTCGAACATCTTTTTGAGTTTGGAATCCATACGAATTGAAACAAGCCAAGACTTCCATTCTGCATATGAGTTCAAGTTTGCGTGATCCAAATTCCACCAGCTCAAAACCTTATTAGCAATGTCCCGAACCAATCCACACCTAAAGAACAAATGGTCCGTCGATTCAATAGCATTATCACAAATGGGACACGACATATCCTGAATGTCAATACCTCTACGAGAAATGTTGAACCGGGTAGGTAAAGCATCGGTCTTGATTTTCCAGGCAAGAACGTTGATTTTTATCGGGACACACTTTACCCATCTAGTTTCTTCTCCAATATTCGGAAGGCATATCTCATCGATACGTCTACGAGCAGAGGCCACCGAAAATATACCCGTACTCTCCAGATTCCAATTCCATCTGTCAGCCGAAGGCACGATAGTGACAGAACGAACCAATTCTACCAAGCTGTCGAATTGATTTTGCTCGATACCCCCTCTAGGAATTCGACGGAAGGAGCAGACCAAACTCGTGTCGCCTATCTTGGAACTAACAGTAACATCCTTTGAGGATTCAAGCGCGTATAATCTGGGAAAAATGTCTTTAAAAATGCCCCTAGTATGCCAATGATCCAACCAGAATTTGGTGGACTCCCCGTTTCCCATCTTATGAGTCAGATAATCAAAAACGTACATACCTTTTCTTTGGAGAGATCGAACTTCACTCAAAATCGAAAGCCAACATGATTTGCCAGTAGAAGTCCATTCCGAATGAATTTTACCACCCACACCGTGAATAGCCACAATAACTTTAGTCCAAAGAGAGTCTTTTTGCGAGAGAAACTTCCAAACCCACTTAATCATCAAGCCTCTATTTAACGCAAATAAGCTAGACACACCTAGCCCGCCTCGTTTTTTGTCTGTCAAAACATTGTTCCATTTAACCCAAGAAGCCTTTTTACTACCCGGATCATGGCCATTAAAGAAATGACTTCTAATAGACTCCAAGATATGAAGCACCTTTGAAGGAACTTTGAAAATAGACATGTGAAAGACTGGAATAGATCCTAAAACCGATTTCAACAAAGTTAAACGACCACCAATAGATAAAGTTTTGGATTTCCATTTGGAAAGCCGAGACTTCACTTTTTCAACTATCTCTTGCCATGCTTGAACACGTGTCATAGAACCTCCCACTCTAGTCCCAAGATAGTAGAAAGGACACTTAAGAACGAGACATCCTAACTTTGCAGCCGCTTGGATGACCTGAGCACTTTCCACATTAATCCCCATTATCTTACTTTTGTTCAAGTTAATCTTAAGGCCCGAAGCATGAAAAAAGCATTTCAAAACGTGAATCAAAGTGGAGATATTACCGTCACTCCACTCCCCTAAGAAAATAGCATCATCCGCATAGAACATATGCGAAAGACATAAAGATTGATCTAACACAATACCTTTAAACATCCCCGCGTTTACGATCCTTTGAAAAGATAAATGAAGGCTCTCCATCACGAGGATAAAGAGGAAGGGGGATAAAGGATCGCCTTGTTTCAACCCTTTATAGAATTGGAACTCATTCGTAGGACATCCATTGACAAGAATAGAACCCTTAGAAGAAGTTAGGCAACTTTGAATCCAGTTACGCCATTTACACCTGAAACCGAACTCTTTAAGAACATCATCTAAAAAATCCCATCTAATCGAATCGAAGGCCTTTTCAAAATCGACCTTAAAAATTAGAGTTTTCTTCTTCTTTTTGGTACACCACTGGAGAATCTCATTAAGAATAAACGGACCGTCTAACATTTGTCTTTCGGCGATAAATGCAGATTGCACTTCATTAACAATGTCCCCCAAAACATTAACAAGCCTGTTAGACAAAATCTTGGCAATGATCTTGTAGATACTTCCAATGAGGCTAATAGGTCTAAAGTCCTTGACCAAGTTAGCGTCCGGGACTTTTGGGATCAAAGCTATAAATGATGAGTTACAACCAGGAGGAATTTCTCCATGAATGAAGAAATGATTTACAGCCATATAAACATCGTGCTCAATAACAGGCCAAAAATGCCGATAAAAGCCAAAAGAAAACCCGTCGGGGCCTGGGGATTTGTCTGTGCCACAGCCCCAAACAGCCGTTTTAATCTCCTGTTTAGAAACTTCTCGCTCGAGGTCCTGACTTTGATCTTCAGAAATAGTTTTCGGAAATCTCATATCAATATTAGCACGCCTCTCCGAAGGTTTAGCGAATCTATCCTGAAAATGAGAAAGAAATTCTTGTTTGACATCATTAGGCTGCTCCTTCCAAACGCCATCAATCGTAATACCCCTGATGTTCATTTGATTACGTTTTTTATTCAAAATTCCGTGGAAAAAATTTGAGTTTTCATCGCCTTCGATTGACCATTTGATCTTGGCCTTTTGAGCCAAATCCATGGAATGAATATGATCAATGTTACGAAGAGCAGCCAACACCTCCATTCTTTTTTCCGCTTCTACCTCAGTACCTGTACCTTTGTCAATAACCGCATCTAACTGGTTCAACTCCTTCTTAAGATTTGCAATAGTAGAAACTGTTTCACTTTTGTTATCTTTAATCCAAATCTTGATGTGAGCTTTAAGGAATTTCAATTTACCCGCCAAGTTACGCATTCCATTAGAGTCAACAGAAGGGGCAGAATTCCAAGTTGAAGTGACGAAATCATTAAAGCCCTCGAGATGAATCCAATGGTGAAAGAATCGAAAGGGAACCGGACCATAATCATGGGCCGACTCTCGAAGAAGAATCGGTCTGTGATCGGATAAGAATCTGTCCAAAGTGATGCCGCTAATGTGAGGGAAAATATTTAGCAAATTGTTAGATACAAAAAATCTATCCAACTTGCTCATTTTGGTCGCAGACTTATGACACCAAGTGAAAGCACTACCTCCAAGATGAACTTCTTCAAGACCCGTGGAATTAATAAAAGAATTAAAAATATTCGCCCCAAGAACATTAAAATTAGTACCAAACCTGTCTGATTTGACGCGAACCTCATTGAAGTCCCCCATAATCACAACCTCTCCTTGCCACTGATTAATAACATGCGCCAAGTAGTCCCAAAGCATACGTTTATCACGCGGATCATGAGGAGCATAGACCGCAATAATCATGAGGTCAATACCGTTCAATAACCAAACACCCCTAATAATGATAAAAAAATCCGAAATAGTGAAGCTTTTTTTACAAAAAATGTTGGGATTCCAAACACACAAGATTCCACCTGAATTGCCTACCGAATTACTATGAAGATGCTCAAAAGTCGAATTACCCCAACACCGACGAACACTGAAAAGATCAATCTCCTCCATCTTTGTTTCTTGAATCGCTAGAAAATTCACCTTATTCTTCACACATAACTCCTTTGCCCAATCTTTTTTGGCCTTTTGAGCGAGGCCTTGTATATTAAGGGACAAAAAATTCATCGATCTACAATCGACGCTCCTTGAGATTCAATGATATCGGACAGATTGTTAATCACCCCATCCATGTTATAGCCCATTGTTTGGCCAACTTTCACCACTTCCTCCATAAGACACATAAATGAGCCCCCTGAACTCGGTGCCACTGATTTCTTAAAACGACCGAAACTTGCGGATTCATCTACATTTTCTTTGAGGTTGGAATTGTTAGAATCTCCATCGTCTTCGTTGAGCTTCTCCTCTTCAAAGTCATTAACAGACTTCTTATCCCCTGTATCATCATTGTCGTTATTAGGTGTAAAACCCGGTGGGAATTTGGGACTAGAATTTGTACCACTCTCCTTATGTTTTTGATCCTTTGTCTTTTTGTTAAGCAAAGGGTATAGCCCAAAAGGATCCACAGATGAGTCCTTTTTTGAACCACCTTCATTTTCAAAAACCGTATCTGGAACTTCGAACGAGTTGCTACAATCATTCTCAGATTCAAGGTTCTTCATTCCTTCTTCTAATGAATCGTCATCAGATAATTCCTCCTCATCCGAGTCCTCCACCAGGTCAGGGGTCCAACCAGGGACCTCCTTAGCACGAATCCAATACACTTTTCCACGGAAAATGATCTTGAAGTTTTCATAAATATTTGAGATGGACTTAGTGAACAAACATAATCGTTTCGAGTGGAAACAATTCCCATCAGAGTCATTAGTGTCGATTAAGTTCCCCCACCTGGTGACAATTCTTTTGAAAGTGTTCAAAGTCCATAGTTTCAATGGAACACCTTCAATTTCTACCCACACAATGCGACCATCAGGATTGATATCGAAAGAAGCTTGGCGAATTTCCGAGAACCAAGAGCTAACTCCCACATTATCGCGGAATGCCTCTTTCGATTTCACAGAGGAAAATTCTAAGAGAACCCACAATTCCCCTAAGTAACTTACATTCAAGTCCACGAAACCTTCGTTCATAAGAGCGTTCTTGAGATTGGTAAGGGACGCAAATTCTTTAATCCTACCCATTAAGGATGAAGATAAGTCTTTGGAGAGCGCACAATCTTCGTCAAGAACAATGGCAGGGGAGTCATGATCAACCGACTTATGATTTTTTACCGCATTAACATATGAATTAGAACTCCCAGAATCCCCACTATTAGGACGAGACGAATTAGCAACCTTCTTATGATCTGCCCCTTGACCCTTGTTCAAAGTAGCTCTTTGAAATCTTGCCTTATTAGCGTGAAGCTTGAATTGACCCACCCAAATTGTGCATAAATTGTTCACCAAGCGATCAACATTAAACACGTTGATAAAACGAACAAAACCAAAACGTTTACCTTCTTTCGTCCTTTTCCGAGGGATAAACGAATCAACAACATGTCCGTATTGTTTACATGATTGAAATAGCTCTTTTGCAGAAAAATTTTCCGGAAAATTTGTAACATAAATGGAGATAGAAATACGATTAACGTCGTCCTCTTTGGATCTACGACTCCCCATTAGAATCTTTGGATTGAAGGGAGAACAAGATAAAAAAGGATTGAAAAGAAAAACAGATCAGGGTTTCAATGACAGCGAGATTAAACGGAAACGGAAACGGAGTCTAATTGATTTAAAGAGGAGAATAACAAATCTAAATTACAAAAACAGTCCCTTGGTATTCAATCTTTTTTTGGTATACAATATAACTCTTCTCCACATCTTAAAAAACTACAAATATTAGAAGTTTATAACCATGAAAATCTTCTTAACCTAATCCAACAAGCTATATATATTATTACTACACTAGCCAGGTACCCGCGCAATGCGGCGGCAAGTACCCGTGTGATTATTTTTTTCGGCAATAGCAATGTCTTTTTGATAAATTGCATTTATAGAAGGAAAAAAAATGTTCAACAAAGGTTATTATTGAAAATTAGCTTGTTTTTTCTTATGAATTTAGTAACATTATAAAAAGCTTTTATAGCAGGGTACCCGCGCATTACGGCGGCGGACACCTTATAATCAAAATTTTTGTTAAGCGATTATATGTTTCTCACGATGCTAACTTTACGCATATAGATAGCTTTAGGAAACAACTTTACCGCACACTATTTCATAAAAAAATGGCAGACAACCCATGCATCACAGAGCAACGACGATACGAAACGATGGTCATAATTATTGCTAGTTGTTTTGGACGTGTAATATTATATACAATAACATTTAAACATAAATAGTAGCGGTTTTAGCGCCATCTGATGGTGTCTATATTGCTAAGTTGTGGTCGTAAATAGTGGTCCATTGCATGGTCGAAAAATGCGATGTCAGAAAGTCTAACTACATAAAAGATTGGTTTCTATGACCCGCTTAATGTCATGTAAATTTTATTTTGTGGTGTTTTAAAGAAAAATAGATAAGATGATTTATGCATTATTGTTTTGTATCATGTGATATATTAATTGTACTTTTTTAGTAAGAAAGTTGACGATCAATCTATACTACTTTATAAAGCATTTAGCCCATTTATTTTAAGATGTCTTAAAAATTAAGTAAAAAAGATTACTTTATTGGGAAAATGTAAAACCATTAGAAAATGTTCATCATACACATTTAAAAGCCTTTAAAATCCTTCAATAGCCAAAACTTGTAACAACCCAAAACATGTAACAACCAATTAAAGAGGAGAGTTATATTGGATACCAAAAAAAAGTTGGATACTAGGGGACTCATCCACATCATCCATCTAAAAAGAAATCAATGAAATTGTATGCTGCATTCATGTGGTTCATTTGTAACGGTCCATTAAACATCATTTAAGTGTAAACCACAAACTCAAATACAAGTATAAAAACCTAACACACTAACAAAATTCATTACACCATTTTCATTTCTCTATTTTATCTCTCTTAAAAACATAAACTCCTTTCTCTTTCTTTTTTCAAACCACAACATTCCGTTGTCTCACATATCAGATTTTGCCGCCACTTCCGTTTAGTTCTGCCGTCACCTTTGCCAACATCATGTGCCATCAGCCGCTAATGCCGCCATTGTCTTCGCCGTCTGCCAAGCTAATGATTATGGCTTTGGAGGAATACGGGTACCAAAGCAGAAGAGGAATAAAGGTACCAAAGAAATGGAGGTCTTCTTATTTCGGTGACGTCATTTTAAAAAAAAGGTGATGAAGGTTTTGGAGATGAATGAAGAGGGTTTAAGATGTTTGATTTGGATGATTTTGTTAAAATATTTGATGACATCATGGTTAATTGTTGCAAGGATGATTTCAAAAAATGTTGACGGCTTACATCGTTGAAGTCAAATGCTAAGCTTTGATGGATTTGGATTTTTTAGGGATAGAGTCTTATGAATTAATGATTGATCTGCAAAGCATCTGTGATCCTGAATCTATTAACTTTTGATGAAGTGGCTAAGATTTTTAGTTAGTCTTTTTTTCATCGTGTTATGTTAGTGATTTGACGTGATTGTTGTTTGTGAATGATGATCGATGATGATGATGATAACCCGTTTGGGGTTTTATTTTGTCAATTCACTTAACTACTACTTACGTTCTACAATTTTTTTCTTTTTATTATGTAGTGATTGTTCACTGTTAAAAATAATTATTGAATTTGTCCAAGTTTATCATTTCCAAATCTTAAAAAAGAATAAGCAATATCATTTAAATAATGGTGTAACCGCTTAACTTCATTGTAACAGCCTCCATTATTTTATTAAAATGTGTAACCGTTTAAAACCGTCATTGTAACGGCCTCCATAATTATTTAACCGGTTGTAACTGCTTAAAAATAATTTACTATCAATAATGATTATTAAAAATGTGTAACCACATCCATAATATAAATCCACACAAACCATTTCATATCTTCCACACACAAATGTTTTTTGTTACAGCAAAAATAGTCTCTTAATATACCCTCACTTTCGACGCTCATGACTTCTGTACTTATGCAGAGAATCTTTATTTTTCGTAGAAACGTTTAGCCGGATAACACTATTTGCTGGCTGCAAAATATAGTCACATGGCACCCCCCGCCGCATTGCGCGGGTACCCGACTAGTTTTTTAATATCTACGTTGTTGATATGATATGTTTATATAGTGGCTAGATTGATGAGGGGTTGAATATATAGTTGTTACTAATTACTAATAAGCATTGTGTGAGGAAATTTTTTAGGCCGTAAAGAGGTTAATGAGAAATGTATGGTCTTTTGTTTAAGTAATAGTTATATAAAAAATTAAATTTTTTGTGAGGCCCAAATTTTTTATTGAGGCTTTATTAAAGCATTGAATTTCAGACTTTTTTGTTGCTAGTTTTTGAAAGAGGGTCGTGGTGTGTTTTTTAGGTTGTAGAGAGGAAAGAGAACCTGTTTTTTATATTGAGTTTTGCGTTGGATTTGTATTAATAATATACAACGGTTATGTTGGTATTTAGTCGACCAACAACCCTGGTTACTAGCATGGATAACTTCAATCATGAAGAAGAACACATACCACAACAGATATAGCAATTGACAGAAAAGAAAAAGAGCACGCAAAAGGTATATCCCTAACCAACTGGTGATTTGTTTTATTGAAATAATGAAGTGACAAGATCCCCCCCCCCACAAACTTTTATAGAGATGAGGGGGGAGAACAAACCTTAAAACACATGGGCTGGGCTTGAGACACAAGTTAACTACGACCCTTTATTTTGACTAATAACGAACATAACAAGTGACTACCTTGGACTTATGCTAATAATAAAGACTAATATCCTAACAATTTCCACCTAAGGCTTTATATTAGTGATCGTGTCGTTGTGTGGTGTATATTTTTGATGTTTCAAGTTTTAAATTTATATTTTGCCGACTTAACCAAAAACAACACTTTAACGAGCAGTGTACCCGGTCGGTGGTAGATTCGTGGTAAGTAGGGTGTCGAACACTTGAAGCGAGGTTAAATCTCTCAATTTATTTATATTTTGGTTATCTAATCTATGTTAATTCTAATCTAAGTCAAACCTATACTAAACCTATGTTAGTTCTAATCCTAATTCTAACAGGTAAAAAGGGGGTTTCAGCCTGAGAGACTGGCACAGGTTGGTTGGTGACTACAATCAATTCAAGACACATTAACCCACGCAAGCTAGTTAACAGAAGATAAAAGAGTGGTCGAGACAAATATAAGAAAACTATATTAACCATTATTAATCTGATTAAAACGTTGGTTTGTTTATTTAGTGCAATGATTTCTTCTCTCGAGGTGGCATATCATTCTTAAGACTTAGGCGGGACTTCTTTCTAAGACCTAGACACATTAATTCTGTCACAATTAAAGCATCCGCATAAAGCATCCTTATTTGCTAATTATAATCTATCTTAGGGATTAAAGCAATGGTGATCTTGTTAAACCCTAGCTCATAGAGACTTTAACCACTTACTGCTTAACGGCAATTTATACACTAGTAGTCCACTTGTCCAACTATCCAATGGAATCAGTACGTATTAGTTAAATTCTATAGGTTCTTTTTTTTTTTTTTTTTTTTTTTTTTCTTTTTTTTTTTTTTTTCTTTTTTTTTTTTTTTTTTTTTTTTTTTTTTCTGTTTTAACTCTTCTAGTCAAAAACGTTAATAAAACTTTAAGCATTATCCAACTAACTAGTTAAGCCCGAAGCGTATCCTAGACACAGATTTAGAAGGACAATACTTGTGATCCTATGATTCTAGATGTATAAATCACTATATGGAGAGTTATCCCAGACTCTAGATTACTTGGTCCGTATCACTAGATCCAGTTGAATGATAGGTCGCATACAAAAGCATGTAAACAAGTATCAAGTGATAAACATAAACAAGCATTCAACGATTAAATCAGAATCGGAGTTAAAACAATACCAAAAACATAAATCTTCATATAATGGCTAATACCCGATGGTATTATCCTTCAAGCGTCATATAATATAACAGAGCAAGTATTTAGCCCAAGGTTAAACTAACGAGTTAACGAATGATACCAAAAACTAAACGATTCTAAATGATATGGAATTACACGTGTCTTCCTATGGTTTGATAGTTGCTTGCTCTTCTACTCTTTTTCTCCTCTGAAAATCAACTTTTGTGGTTTAGGTATCAAGAATATGATTTAGCACACTTAAAACTTATTTTTAAGTTTTGTATTTATAGGGTCTGGAAGTCGGTTCGATACGGCGTATCCAAGGGGTTGGATACGGTGTATTGGGGATTTCTTGGAGTAGGGACCATGCTTGATATCTTCCATAATATTAAATTCATTCCATATTTCCAATACGGCGTATTGATCTTGTTTCCTTTGTGGTCTTTGGTGAGTGCAGGCACGGATACGCCGTATCTTCCTTGATGGATACAGCGTATTGGTCTTCAGAATAGTAATCTTAAAAATATCTTCATTTAAGCTCCAGAATGCGCGCCTTTTGCTAATATTCACCAACTACTCCATAAGTACTGCAATTCTTAAATATAAACGATTAATCAATAATTCTTTGCAATAATTATACAAAATGGGTTAATATCATGGAATAAATGATGCTATAACATAGAAGTTATTTGATGTCATCAAATATCCCCCACTTGAATCCTACTTGTCCTCAAGTAGCCTTTAGAAGTTTACAAAAATGTATCCCTTATGATGTTTTCCGTTAAAGCATTTATTTGATTAATTACAAGTACACAGCTAAACACCTCACGAAATAAGAAGATGAAAACACTCAAATCACTCAACTAATCTATGTGCTAACATGTAACTAATTCGGTTAATTGCTCAGTCGTGACGAGTATTCTATCATAAGCTTGGCAATGATATACATCTCTACTACTAAAGCTAAGGAGTAACAAGTTTATAAAGGTAAATATGGGTTTTTGTATGGAAAGGCTTACGGTTGATCATTCTATAATCTTTCACCAGAAGTACCACTCCAACAAGGCAGCTGAAGCACACATACATGGCCGTAATGATGGAATAGACATGTGTGTTCGATCACATCCTCATTCGAATTTAACCAACGGTTAGGATGAAGAATGATATAGGGTAGGAACCTTCTAACTTTCACCAAAAGTCGTAAACCAATGAGGTACAAGACATGCATACATGGCCGTAACGACGGAATAGACATGCATGTTCGTATAAATCCTCATTCGCGTAAAACCAGCGGCTAATCATCAGGTGAGAGGGAAGTAAATTGTTGTTAAATAAAAATCAAGAAACAAATAGATTAAGCCTAAAGTACAAGTTGCTAGACACTTTTCCCGACCGTTACCATGATAAAGACACGACTATTTACAACGTCTTGATCATCGATAAAAAACAACAACCTAAGTTGGCGTTCCCGTAACGGTCAACTTCCCAATCATCCCATAACTTTTACATACTCTACAAGGCAAGTGGCGATATCTACCACTTTATACAATACTCTACATCGTTGATTTGTATCAACGAATAATCGATCCTTCGTGTGATTCCTTCGGTAGTTACGAAACGATTATCTTCAAACTTTCTTTCTCTTTTTTTGTTGCGATTTTTCTAATTTTTTCATTTTTTTTGCTAACTATACTTCAAATCTCGGTGTAGTTTCACCATCTTCACGATCATAATAATTCCGGATAATTCCTTTGATAGTTCTTCATTCTTCGGATTCACCATTAATTGTGACGGTAGTAAAATCACATGAGTTTTGACTACTAATATACATTCCCATTTGCAATGTGCAAATTTCCAACCGCACGAAAGATAGAAAATGACACAAGACTCGGGAAATACAAACTTTACACTTTAAGCAACTAGCAACTGTAAATTAAACTTAATCTAACAGGGTAGGTTAAGGTGTAAGGGTGTAACGAAATAAATAATTGGTGTAATTCCTAAAGGATTGGCTCTACAGGTTGTTCTAGGGGAATCTTACTCTTAAAGTGAGAGTAAACAAAGGGTTTAAACGGGAGGTTAACTAACCGGTGTAGTTAGTTAATAAGCAACATGGAAAGGCGATTTTGGTGTAATCCTAAGATTTACCAATTTAAACAAGTTACTCCATCCAAATCCATAGTACTTATCACTATGGTCTCGAGTGATATACCAAGCCAAGTTCTAAAGTCTACTACATCACCGGCACACTCATATTTTTGTGAAATTTGGGTAAACATTTAGAAACGGATAGGCTAAATTCTTACAATATCTAACAAGGGTTATTGTGTGCGGGTTATGTAACATGTAATTTTCACAAAAGTATGCTTGATTTTTTTTTAAATTTGAGCATAATTGATATGTGTTTAATCACATATCATTTAACCTTATTAAAATGAGCTTAAAAGACTAAAAATGCATGGAAAATACATTGTATATGTGTGTTTTGTAATTTGTATTGTGCAGGTAACGAATATTTAATAAAAGGACAAAAACGAAGAAAAACGGATAAAACCGAGCACGAGATTGAAAAGAGCGCGAAAAACCGAAGCCGAAGGCATACCCATCTTTTACGGACCAACCCAGACCTATTTTATTGGGCCGGGTCAGCCCAATAAGAATGATACCGTAAACCTTAAGCCTTTTATAAGCTTTAAAATCCTTTAACCAATCAAAAGCCCAACACCAAGGCCCAAGTCCACTTTTATTAACCCGGTCAACCCAAAGTTACAAAATGGGTCAAAGCTAATTACTGTTTATCATTTTCCTTTTCCCTCCTAAAATTACACAAAACAAGCAGGGTAAAAGCTCATTCACCTACACACTCGCACACCCTTTACTTCTAGAAGATGCCTGACACCTCTAAATCCACGCTGGCAATCCCCTGAATTTTCATTGGATGATAGGACATGGCTAATAATCAAGGGCTTAGATCAATTGGTTTTGAGGCGGTTTGGATTTAAGGGTGTGGATTGAAGCTTGGCAACGCTCCTTAGGCTCTAGATCCTTCCTCTCATGGATATAAATAGAGGAGTCCTCAACACATAGTAGGGGGTAGTTTTTAGCTTAAGCTTTTTAGTAGTTTAGTAGCTTTTAGCTTAATTTTCATGTAATTTCTTTTTCCAAGCATTGTACTCGTTTTGTTAATCAATAAAATTCAGTTGGATTTAATTTTGTGTTTCAATCCTTGTTTTTTACCTTTTATGCAAATTATGGTTTAAGTGTGTTAAAATTCAATCTAATAAGCTTCTAAAAGCTCTTCATTACTTAAAAAGCTAGCTCTCATTCAGTTAAGCCTTCTAAAGCTTAACTGAATTAGTAATCCACTTCAAATCTCCCTTAAAATACCTCAGCTTATTTGGGAAGATAAGCCAAACATAGATGGGCTTATTGGACCTTACTAGCTTGTGCAAACAAGCTAGAGCTTGTAGATTTAAGCTCTAAGAGCAATTTTATATTCCTGTTTAGCTGGAATCAAGGTACAACTCTTATTTCATTTTCTAGCTTATTTTCATATCCAGCTTATTGCATTGCTTGTTTGCTTATTAGTTTGATTATTTGTGCTTAATTCCTATTAGTTAATGCTTATTTGTTCTTTATTTACCTTATGCTTATTTTGTTTTTACTTATCTCAGCTTAATTTAGCTTTTCATACTTTAAAAATGAGAATTCAGATTTTAAGGGAGTGTTTGGCACAAGCAGCACTAACCTAAGTTAGTGCTGCCTAAGTCATTTTATTCCTTTAAATCAAGTTTAACAAGCTTAGATTTAGTCTAAAAGTTAGTTTAATTCAGTTCTTAAAGTTTAAAAATCAAGTTTAAGGATTAATGTAACCATGGTTTGAATCTATGGAATTCTAGCTTCATAATAAAGCTTATTGGATTAGATTTGGTTTAAGTGCTTGTAGGTGTTATTTTTTTGCTTGTTTTTGGTCATGAATGCAAAAGATTAGATTTAGAACAAGTGTGTTCTTGTCTTTTGAGTTTTAGTTTAAAACTGTCATAGCTTCTTAGTCTCACTTTCAAAGTTTTAAAAGTTCAATTTTCAACAACAAAATTAGATTGGATCAAGCTTGTTTAAGGGTCTTATTTTGATGATACAAGTTCATTGAATATCAAGCTTCATCTGTTTTAACTTTTTGAGTTTTTACAATAGCTTTTACTAGCTTAAAAATAGGGCTGCAAATTGCCACTTTCAAACGGTTTTGCCAAAAAAATTAGCTTAGTCTGTCTCTTTTATGTACCTTTTTCTAGCTTAATCTAGGAGTCAAAGTTCTTATTTCCAGCTTATTTGTGTCCATTTAGTATCAATCTAAATCTGTTTTTACTTGGTAGCTAATTTCTTTTGCTTATTTCTCCATAAAGTTAGCTTAAAGATAGTAGTTTAGTCCTAAGTTTTATACTATTGTTCACTGTCTTTTAACTTGATTAGTGTTTTTCAGCTTATAATGTCAGCTTATTTTTAGTCCTATATGCTTAATTAATCTAGGTTTTAATCTGTTTTTAGCTTTTAACCTTTTTCCTTAGCTTATTAAGCCTCTATCTTAGCTTTAAAATATGTCGAAATGCTTTTTAAGTCCCTTTTTAAGTTAACTGTTTTATTATCTAATTAGCTTATTGCATTTTCTTTTTTTCTAGGTTATTTTAGCTTAATAGGTTTAAATATTGGTCTGATTTAGCTTATTTAGGTTTTGCTTTAGCTTATTAAGTTTTTAGATAGCTAGTAGTTTAGGTTATAGTCATTTAGTAAGAATAAGCTTAACTGTTACTTTTAAAGTGCTTTTTCATAGCTTATTTTTAAGTTTTGTCAAAAAGCCTTTTTATTAAAAGTGCTTATTTTAATATCAAAAAGCTTTTTCCAAAATTAAATTTGCAAAATAAAAATGTTAGGCCGTATAGGGAAGTCTCAGGTTTCGAACACGAGAGCTCTACCTTAACTGCCTAACATTTTAGCACACACTCCACTACCAACTGCCATTGGGTCTTTTTCGTTTAATACTTTGCACTATCTAGTTAATATAGTAGTTTGTCAGTTTTAGCTTATTAGGCTTAGTTG
>BQNB010121617.1:0-17401 GCA_026074375.1 Tanacetum coccineum
CAAGGGAATAGTACCCTTTTTTTATTTTGGCGGGTAAACTATTACCCTGTTTGTTTGTATTGGGACAGGGGAGATGTTTGGAAAGATGGCACAAAAGACCCTCCAACTTGTATTCATTGTTTGCAGTGGCAGTCCTTTGTGTGATGGAAGGTTTTTGGGATTTGGCAGAAAATACCCCTTAATCTTTATTGAGTGTTTGCAGTCATAGTCCTTAAAGGACTTAACGACATCAACTGTTAGAGGGTTTGGGCTAACAGTTTGTAAAAAAATGGAATTGGGCCTAGTATGATTAATATGGACATTGGGCTTTTCCTTAAACTTGGGCTTAAAAAGTCTTCATATATTATACTAATGGGCTGACCCGGCCCATTAGATAGGTTCGAGTGGGCCCATTAAGTATTCTTTGGTTTTGGCTTCGGTTTTGACCGTTGACTTTTCTGGGTTGACTTTGACTTTGACTTTTGTTGACTTTGGCTTTGATTTGACTATGTCTTTTCCATGCTTTTCCATTCCGTGCTCGGTTTTGTTCGTTTTTGCTTGATTTTTCGTCCTTTTCTTAGATATCCGTTTCCTGCACAAGATAAGTGAAAACATACAAATACAAAGTATTTTTGGTACATTTTTGGTCATTTAAGTCTGGTTTTAAAGGTCAAAAGGTATGTGTAATTAAGCACATACCATGGTGTTTGGATTTAATTTGCAAAGTGCAAACTACAACTGCAAATGCTCATGCCATTCAAATGTAAATGTCATAGTATTTAGCATTTGCAGTGTGACTTTATAAAGTCAAATTGCAAATGCAAATGCTCATGCCCATTTAGCATTTGCATTTTGACTTTAGATAGTTAAACTGCAAATGCTAAATGGCATGAGCATTTGGCATTTGATTTGCATAGTTCAGTTTGACTGTATAAGGGGGTGTTTGGATTTGATTTGCAGAGTGCAAACTACAACTACAAATGCTCATGCCATTCAAATGTAAATGGCATAGTATTTAGCATTTACAGTGTAACTTTATAAAGTCAAACTATAAATGCTCATGCTCATTTAGCATTTGCATTTTGACTTTAGATAGTTAAACTGTAAATGTTAAATGGCATGAGAATTTGGCATTTGATTTGCATAGTGTAGTTTGACTGCATAAGGGGGTGTTTGGATTTGATTTACAAAGTATAAACTGCAAATTCCTATGCCATTCAAATGTAAATGGCATAGTATTTAGCATTTGCAGTGTGACTTTATAAAGTTAAACTGCAAATGAAAATGTTCATGCCCATTTAGCATTTTCATTTTGACTTTAGATTGGCAAACTACACTTGCTAAATGGCATGAGCATTTGGCATTTGATTTGAAAAGTGCAGTTTCACTGCATAAGGGGGTGTTTGGATTTGATTTGTAGAGTGCAAACTACAACTGCAAATGAAAATGTTCATACTCATTTAATTTGCAGAGTACAGCTTGACTATATAAGGGGGTGTTTAGATTTGATTTGCAGAGTGCTCATTTGATTACATTGTATATGATTTACAAACTACAATTTCCATTCATAACTCATTCATTTCAAATATAGAGAGACTACATGATATTAGCACATGAAATGATCAAACATAAACTGATACAACTTAAATTGTTCCATAGAAGCCCTAAAGTTGTCTCTCATGTTCCTCATCCAACTCTTCTTCTTGCCTACATTTCTCCAACCACTCCTGATGAGCTTGTGCTTGCCTTGCTTCTTCTTCTAAGGCGAGGTCTAATGCTTCTCATCAAACTTTTATAGATCCTCTTGATCAATAACATTCCTACAAACATGCAACTCCAAATCAGCCATTTCTTCTTTTTCTATCAAATTTACTATTTTTTCTTCTTCCATCAACATTCTACTCCCACCTACCCTGCTGCCATTACCAAGAACTAAATTCTTATGGAAAACCTTAACCAAGTTTTTCATTGTAATGTTAAGATAATTCATTAATGGTTTAGGATAAAATACTAATACAGTAATATCCTTTCCATAACCCCCTTCATTAATGACTTTGTAATGTATTGCACTAGGTATTTTACACTGGAGAGAATCTGCCATAGATAGTCACTGTGAGATCGCCAAGAGAATTCGGAGTATAAGACTTGATTATTGCAACAACTTGCTTAAGTTTCCCATTCTTGAGAAAGTTCTTGATGTCTCCTAAACACCCACTCACATTGTCACCATTAACATTCACGTAGTCGGCGCTAACCCACGACCCACTTTTAAAATCCTCATCCTCACCCACCTCCTCAACAACTTTCTTCATATATTCTTGTGTCGACAATACAGAGTCATCCCACCCTTCGTGAATATCTGATTGTTTACGGAGCTTGGCTAATAGAAAAATACCCGCAGGACCAGATATTATCCTAACAGGCGTTTCCTCTACTTGAACAATACCAACAGTGTTTTGGATTGTGGGGGTTATGGTTGTCTCACGTACGTAGCTGTTGTAGGGACGGAGAACAGTGGTTAGTGGGAGATCAGAATCATCAATAACAAGTTGTTGTTCCCACTAATAATTTGGGTCTGAACTCATTACGTTATGGATTTCACAGCTGGTATTGATGGACAAGAAGAAGGGAAAGACAAAATAAGATCAATGTTTTTTTACGAGAGTAAAACGAAGGGAGTATTATTACAAACATGGTCTTTGGGGTATTATTCTAAGTGGAGTGATGAAAATACCCCCGGCGTTAACGAAAAAATGGATAGGATTAGGGTCAAAGGGTTGGTCAACCTATTTGGGTCAACCAAAGGGACGTCTAGTGTAATTATCGAGGTAATAGGACGAGACATGCAATTTGGGCATAATGTCACACCCCCTTATTTGACATATAGCAGCGAAAGCTAAATTAGGGTATTACTTCATGAATCAACAGTCATAATCATAAAAAACAACTTAAAAGAGACGTTTAGGAAAATTTACTTATCATTTAATAATATATCATAGTTTTACAAAAGAAGGTCCTAAAATAAATATGAAAACATAGAGTTTGAATGATAACAAGTTTGGACATCCTCAAGTCCAATGCCACTTCGTGTCATAGGTTGCTCAATTACCTAAGATAAACATGCTAAAAAGGTCAACACAAAGGTTGAGTGAAATTCACAGGTTTGAAATGTAATAGTTGAGTACAAGTCAATGTAATAGTTATAAATTGCAAGACAAATACAAATAATCCATGGTAAACCAATATTATATTATTTGCAATAAGCTCATGACACCAAGAAGCCTTAAGTAAAGTGTTTATTCATAAGTTAGTTGCCCAAAGGCGGGTGCTTTGGCCAAACACCGGATTCCTCCAATGAATAAACGTCAGTTGGCCATGTATGTACCCAGAACCTGGACGGGGAATTTCAATCCTAAAAGATCCAATTCAGCCAGGCATTCGCGCTTACTCTCGAAAATAATATAACGGTCATGAAATGTGGGGGCCGTATGAAAAATGAAGGTACTTTAGGACAAAAATATATCCGATAGTCATAACATTTAGAAAAATACTATGTATTCATGGTTTATAACATGTCTCATTCCCTACAGTATTTAGAAAACATGGTAAAGTGTGGACATGAATCTCACCTTAATAAGGATTGCTTGATGTCAAAAGTGACTCAAAATGGAGAAATAAACAGCTTCCTCACGCAACTCTGGGGGTCTAATGCGTGTCAATGTCTTCAGTTTGATTGTTTTAAATTTCAAACTTTACATTTCATCAAGAGATTTAGCGTAAATATTTAATTTTGGTTGATTAAATTATGAAAACATTGTATCACTTTTCGGAGCTAACATAATCCAGAGGTCATAGTAAGGAAACGTTTGAGGAGCTAGGTACACTTTTAAATCGAAAATCCGCAACACTCATACAAAATGTCTAGACCCAAATGAAAGCCTCACATGAATTCCAAGTAACGTTATACCGATTATAGATTAAATGATAAGATTTTATCATTTTAAGTTTCTTCAAAAGCTAGTGGATGATAAATTATGTTAAATATATAACCTAATTATTTTATAGGATGTTATCGATCGATGAATGAAGCGCGATAGAATATGTCGGTTTTCTAATAAAATCACGTCCTTTATAAATATTTAAATATATTTTTTATAATTAATATAAAAATATTACATTTTATACCCTTGAGAATATGAAAATGACAATATATACCCTTAGTATATATTAATTTACACTTTTAACCCTTTAATTATATATTTAAAATATTAAACCTTTAACTTTAGAAATTGGCAAAACAGGTCCTTGTGGTTTAACTTTGGATTATTTACACTTTTGGCCCGAAAGCTATATAAGTTTCAATCTATACAATATATACCCCTTTGCATGGTTCGAATTGCATTTCTAGTCCATAATCCATAATATTTGTATTTTTAATCTCGAAATCTATTTGCAGCTTATAGCTTATTACTATAAGCTAAAATAAGTAAGTTTTACGAGCTTGAAGCTTATGAAAAGAGCTTATGAGTTTGAAAATCCAAAATAGGCATGTTTGGTTTAGAAATAATAACTCGATGGGTAGGACTTTTAGGATTAGTTTTAATGATTATAAAAGTGATAAGTAAGCTTATAGAAATAGCTTATTACAACAGCTTATGGCTTATAGCTTATTAGGTTTACAAAAAGAGCTATGCGTTTGGTTTAGGAAAACCAAACGAGTATACTTAGGGTTTCCAAAAGAGTTTAGCTTGAACAAATGATTATATGAAAGCTTATACATGATCTAAAACACATTAGGAGCTTATTGAACAAGTTATAGGACTTACTAGGGCTTATTAGGGTTCGAATGACTTGGAATAGGTCGTGTAACCTTGGAGATGAATCAAGGATCCTTTGATCTTATATCTTGGCTTCTCAAGTGGCTTAAACTTCTTTTCCTTCTCTTCTTTGGCTCAAAATAGGTCAAGAGCAAGTTAGTGTGTTTGATAAAATTCTATGTTTGTGAAAGTGTATGTGTTTCGTGTATATATAGGCCAAGGAAGGAGTAGTAACCAAGTTTATGTGGAGTAGTAGCCAAGTATTACATTCTTATCAATGTGTAGATGACTAATGGGAGCTAAGGCTAGCTTAGAGAGGTGTAGGGTGGTAGAAAGGGTTCAATTTACAAAGGTGGTGACAAGGTGGTTTAACTTGGGGTGCAAGGTGACAAGTAGGTGACAAGGAGGTGGTGAGGTGGCGGCATGGTGGTGAAAGGGTGCTAGCAAGGTGGTGACAAGGTTCTAGGGTGACAGGGATAAGGTGGTGCATCATGGTGGAGCAAGCTTGCTAGGTTTCAGTTCTAGTTAGTAACTAGTTTAAGGTTTCAGGTTGTTTAGGGTTTCGGGTTAGGATTGAGCGAGCATGAGGTGGAATAGAGGGAAGATTTAATTTAAATGTGGTGCTTAGGAGAGTAGTAACTTATGCTTAAAAGGGTGGTACGAATGGTGTATATTAGTTTGGAGGGAAATAGCTAAATTTGAATCTCGTCCTTAATCGACTTGTACTCTAGCTTTAAATAGTTGTACTAGGGTTTTGGAGGGAAAAGATATTCAAAAATTATGTATCGTAACCTTGTACATAAGCCTTATAAGTTTGTACATTTAGATTGTATGTAAACATTACATGTAATTGGGTTTTGATATAAACGTTAACGTATAAAGTTCATTTTATAATAAACGTTATGAAAGGTACATTAAATAGATAACTTATGGTAAAAATGGAGTTTAGAACATATTACTTGACATATTATAATGTTTACTTTCTATAAACGTTGATGAAATTGGTATCGGTGGTTGCGTGAGCTCGTTTACTTTGTAAATGTAAGTTACGTTACATTATTGATGGAATAAAGCAAAAATCTTTCCATGAGAATGGTTTCATCTAATTTAATAGATGGAAATTACACTGAGGAAAATTACATCTAATTTAATAAATGGATAATTACATAGAAGAAAATTATGGGTTGTTATAGTCTCCCAACCTTAAAAGAAATCTCGTCTCGAGATTTAGTTGGATGCTGGAGTAATGTTTGGAAATAGATGTGGATACTTGGCATGAATTTGATCTTCGCATTCCCACATAAATTATGGTCCTCTTTTAGAGTTCCATCTTACTTTGACTATAGGGATACGACTTTGTCTCAGTTGCTTGACTTCTCGATCCATAATCTCTACTAGTTCTTCCACAAAGTTGAGTTTGTCATCGAGCCAAAGCTCTTTCATTAGAATGATGAGAGATTCGCCAGATAGGCATTTCTTTATATTAGAAATGTGGAAGGTACTGTGGATATTACTAAGTTCTTCAGGAAGCTCAAGTGTATATGCCACTAGGCCGACCCTTTTTAGGATCTTAAATGGTCCAATGTACCAGGGGTTAAGCTTTCCTTGCTTTCCGAATCGGATGACACCTTTTCGAGGTGACACTTTTAACATAACCCGATCTCCAACTTGACATTTTAAAGGCTTTTACCTTACATTGGCATAACTCCTTTTCTGGTCTCTTACAGCTTGCGAGCGTTCTCGAATTTTCACTATCTTTTCGGTGGTTTCATAGATTATCTCTGGTCCTGTGAGTTGGATATCTCCAACTTTGTCCCGGCAGATAGGTGATTGACACTTTTGACCATAAAGTACTTCGAATGGTGTTGCCTTAATACTGGCATGGTAACTGTTATTGTAGGAAAATTCTACCAATGGTAAGTGTCTCTCCCATCCTTTTCCAAAATCTATAACACAGACTCGAAGCATGTCTTCTAGTGTTTGGATGGTTCTTTCACTTTGTCCATACTTTCTGGGGATGATATGGCCATATCTGCAAGTCTAATTGAGTACCACAAGAGCACTCTGCATTGACTGCCAGAATCTGGATGTGAAATGACTGTTAAGATCCGATATGATGGATATCGGCACCCCATGCCGTGAAACTATTTCCTTTATATACAACCTTGTAAGGGTTTCTATATTATATGTCTCTCTGGTAGGGATAAAATGTGCTGATTTGGTAAGGCGGTCTATAATGACCCAAATTGTGTCATGTCCACTTGATGTTTTGGGTAGTTTTGTAATGAAGACCATCATTATTCTTTCCCATTTCCACGTAGGAATCTCTGGTTGTATCAATAAGCCAGATGGCTTCTGACATTCTGCTTTAACTCTAGAGCATGTTAAACACTTGCCAACATACTCAGCGATGATTTCCTGTATGTTAGGCCACCAATAGAGTTTCTTTGGATCCTGATACATCTTTTCAGAACCTGTGTGGATGGAAAATTTAAATTTAATGGGTATTCATGGCATTATTAAAGCTCCCCCAAATTTACAAAGAGTGGTAACCAACTTCGATTCTTGATACATCGGGTTCCATCAGGACATACTTTAAATTCTTTGTCCATTCCTCGTAGGTTCTCAGCTTCCATATTTTCTTCTTTGATCGCCTCAGTTTAGGCTTCGAGGATTTATGATAGTAATTTTAGGTGAAGGGTCATGACTAATGCTCTAACTCGGAGTGGTTTAATTTTCTCCTTCTAGCTTAAGGTATTTGCTATAACATTTGCCTTTCCAGGATGCTAGCGAATCTCACAATCGTAATCTGCGAGCAATTCTAACCAACGATGTTGTCTCATGTTCAACTCTTTCTGATCAAGGATATGTTGAAGACTTTTATGATCAGTGAACACAGTACACTTTGTTCCATACAGATAGTGTCTCCAAAGTTTAAAAGCGAAATCTACAGCTCCTAATTCCAGGTCGTGTGTGGTATAGTTCTCTTCATGAGGCTTGAGTTGTCGGGATGCATATGCAATAACTTTTTCTCTTTGTATTAATACCGCTCCCAGACCTTGATGTAGTAAACAACAAAATCGTTGTTTCCTTCTGGTAATGCTAATATTAGAGCTTCACACAATTTTTGTTTTAGCAGTTGGAAGGCTGACTCTTAGTTTTCTCCCCAGATATACTTATTGTTTTTCTAGGTTAATTCAGTCAAAGACTTTGCAATCTTTAAAAAATCATTGATAAATCTCCGATAGTAGCCGACAAGTCCGAAGAATTGGCGTATTTCTGTAGGTGTTGTAGGAGATGCCCAATTCTTAACTACTTCAATCTTGGCAGGGTCAACGTGAATTCCTTGACTGTCAATCACATGCCCGAGAAATTGTATGATACTGATCTAGAAATCACATTTAGAGAACTTGGCATATAATTCTCCTTTTTGAGTAATTCCAAGATTATTCTTATTTGATTTGCGTGTTCTTCTTTGTTGCGGGAGTAGATGAGAATATCATCGATAAACACTATCATAAATTTATCCAAGTATGGTTTGCACACACGGTTCATGAGGTCCATGAACATAGCAGGCGCGTTGGTTAAACCGAATGACATCACTTGGAATTCGTAGTGTCCGTACCGCATTCTGAAAGCAGTTTTAGGAATATCTTCATCTCGAATTATCAGTTGGTGATAGCCTGATCTAAAGTCAATTTTCAAGTAAACACTTAAGCCTTGAAGTTGGTCAAATAAATCATCGATCATGGGTAATGGGTAACAATTTTTTTACGGTAAGTTTATTTAACTCCTGGTAGTCAATACACATTCTGAAAGATCTGTCTTTCTTTTTAACAAATAAGACAGGAGCTCCCCAATGCGAAGTACTTGGTCAGATAAAACCTCGGTCTGCTAACTCTTGTAGTTGGTCAGATAGTTCCTGCATTTCTAAAGGAGCTAATATGTAGGGTGCTCGGGCTATTGTGGCCGCTCCTAGAATTAAATTGATTTGGAATTCTACTTGGCGAATTGGAGGAAGGCCGGGCAGGTCTTCAGGAAAGACTTTCGGAAATTCTCTAACTACCGATATATCTTCTGGTCGTTTTTCATCTGACGTTTTCTCCATTACTTGGGCTATGAAACTTGATATCCCCTGGATATATATCTTTCGGTTTTAATACAGGATATAAGGCTTAGTAGGTTTTACTTCGATCACCTTGGATGATTAAAGTTTTACCGTCGATGGGGATGTGGACGACTTTCTCATCACAAATAATTCTAGCATGATAATTGAATAACCAATCCATACCAATGACAATGTCGAAACTACTAAGCTTAATAGGCATGCAGTCAATTTTAAAAGGTTGGTTTAACAAGATCAAAGTGCAACCTTGGATAACGGTATTAGTGCCTACTAGGTTTCCATCTGCCATTTCAATGTCGTAGGTAGTATCTAGGGTAATTGGTGGGATATTAAGCATAGAGGCAAGAGATATGGATACGAAACTTTTATCGGCTCCTGAATCAAATAATACTCTAGCTAGATGTTGGTTTAAAAGGAACGTACCCATGACAACGTTCGGGTCTTGGTGAGCGCTCTTGTCCCTCAGCAAGTATGCTCTTTCATGGGCATTGTTGTTTACTCTTGAGCACTGACTTTTGTTGTGCCCTTTCTCTCCGTAGGCATGACAAGTTACTAATACTGGTTGTAGGTTGCTTCTAGTGGCTGGCCCTTTGTTTTTGCAGTTCCTTGTCAGATGACCTACCTTGTTGCAAGTCTGACACTTGACAGTGCAAGGTCCTGTGCGATGCAGGTTGCATTTCCTACACAAGGAAGGCTTCTTGTATACGTTTTCAGTTGGGGTGATAGCATAAGCCCTGACAGTTTCTTGCCTTCTATTCTGTTGTTGTTGGTGATCATTGTTGCGGTTGCTATTGTTGTTACAGTTATTCTGGTAGTTGTTGTTGTTGAATGTTCTTCTATCATCAAACTTTCATTTGTGATCATTGGTTCCTTGCACAAAATTGTTCTTTGTTACTTGATCCATTAACATATGGGTTATGGTAATGGCTTCCTCCAAAGTTTGAGGCTTTGAAGCGGTAACATTCCCTTCAATACTTTGGGGTAATCCCCCGATGAAGACTTCCATGAGTTTCTCAGAATTTAGCACCATAGTTGGGCATAAAACTGCCAATTCCTAGAATCTTCTAACGTAAGTCTTAAGATCATTACCTTTTACAGTCAAATTGCAAAATTCATCTTCCATTTTCTTAACCTCGTTTCAGGGACAATACTTCTTTATTAAGAACTTTTTAAATTCAGACCAGATGATCTTGTAAGCTTCCTCTATTCCAATTGGATAGGCAAATGAATTCCACCAGGACAAAGCTTCTTCAGTTAGAGTACCAGTAGCAAATTTCACTTTGCAATCCTTGGTATAGTTGCTACGAAAAAATATCAATTCAGTTCGTTCAAACCAATGGATGAGGCCAACAACGCCTTCCGTACCTTTGAAATTGAAAGGTTAGCGGCTCATAAACTCTTTGTAGCTACATTTTCTTGCTACAGGAGTTTCACCTTGTCCGATGTTCCTATTGGTATTATCAGTGTTTGCCAAGGTAGCAGCTTGTGCTTCCAAAGCTGCGGAAACACTATCAGCAACTAGTTTCTTGATGGCGGCCTGAGTCATGGGTGGTGCTGCAGATGTTGATGTCCTTTTGGAAGCCATTCTATCAACATTTACAAGACAACACAAAATAAGAATCCATACTATGATATAGTCATATCACAAGTCTTTGTATAATAATCAAAATTTTCATACATTGCGATATTAAAATCATTTGACATATATATTTATTTGATACAAGTCCTAATAAAGAAATACACATTCTTTGATATTACATTGCAGAATATAACAGAAAATTTTAGAATATAGGACTTCTAGAGATGGACACTCTAACAAGCATCTAACTCATTAGGTTTCTCAAGGACCGGTTCACTTTCCAGTGGTCACGGTATGATCCATAACGAGTTATCTAACTCATCAAAGGGATAGTCTGGTGGTGGTGTAGTTGACCTAACCGGTGATGAAGATCCAACTGATGAAGATGGAGATAAATTAGTCACGATATACATTTAAAAGTGACAAATATATGTCACACACTTAACAAAAGTTCCATTTTTGTCTTCCCCAAAAAACACACCGCCAAAAATTTTGAACAAAAAGTTCATTTCCCCCCTTTTGCTCGAATATTTCATTTCCCCTAAATTGATTAGGGTTTCTTTTATTTCCCCATCTCACATTTAGACTCATCTTCCATACCATTTACCGTCTCCATTTTTACATCTACTAATCTCATTGTTGCTCACCCCACCCAAGGTATTCTGTTCTTATCTGTTTATTTAATATATATTCTGAATTTTTTAAGATAACGAATATTGTTTCATTATTAATTGGGAATTATTGTAGTTTGATGGCTGTGATCCCGTTATAATATGCATCATATGTGCCACAGTGATATACAAAGACTATATCTGGTATCTTTTATTCATCTAATGACTTGAGTGGTTCTCTTTAGTTTGATTTTTAAATGGATTCTTGTAAAGCAGAGTTTGACTTTTTGTCATGGTTACTTAGAGATTATAAGGAAGCAATTGATGTGTCTAAGTAAATTTTCATTTTAATAAGTGGATTCAAGTGAGGTTGATTTTTTGTAAAGATTATTCTGGTGTCTATAATTATAAGTTTAAATTGAGATTTTAGTTCGTTTATAATTAGGGATCTGGAACATAGTTTAATTATATATTTTAGTTAGATTAGATATTAATCAAGCTATGTTAGTATATCGGGACATTGTATAAGCTGTCACAACATGTAAAGTGTGATATTTGTTACCATTTTCACTAATAAGCCTGTCCACCACTCTTGAGTGGGAATTGGTAGTAATCTGCTAAAGAGATTTTTTACCTTCTACTAATTTGCTTAACAGACTTTAATAACCTTCGTTTAATAATAGAACTTTAGTACTCACGTTCAAATACAAGTATGGAATGCCTTTATTTTGATGGTCTTATCGTCTTGCCCTTATGTTATAGACTTTTTTTGTATAGCATCTAAATAAATCATTCCTACCGGAAGAAGCCTAAAAAACAGAATCAACCATATAGGGATGCCTCTTGGCATGACCAAACACGATCCTGTGGTTTTCTTTAATTTAGGGTTTCTATGGTATTTCAAGCACATAAAGCATAGACGAGAAGGTACAAAAGTTAAAAGTGATATTCTATCTATCAACTAGATTTGCTTCTTACTTTTTTTCTAACTCACAGATGCTGATCTTAGAAGAAAAAAGTCAAAAGGGAGACGAATATTGAGTTAGCAGCTTCTGAAAGCTTCAAGGATGTCCATCATCTTGATACTGATGGGTAAAAGGTGTCCAACTTGAGCAGGTGAGCAAGACCTCCTACTAAAACTAATAAAACTATAATGTCTCGATTTCTAATTACAATATGACTCTGGCTTTTATAGCCGCCCGACCACCTTGTTTTGATCTAAGTTCATTTGTAAAGAAAATTGCTCTGTTGAGTCAGTTTGAACACGAGAAAATAGCACGATACTATGGGGCAGATAAGGTATTACTTTAATGCTTTTAAATCTAATATATTAATATAATATAATATATATATATATATATATATATATATATAATATATATTATATATATATATATATATATATGTACGATGCATTCCTAAAATTTTTGCATGATAGCGTAATAATTTGTCCCATTGATATCTTAATCTGAATCCCCTATAGACTAGGATATTGATGGCTGGTGCTAGTAAATACATCATTGCGTGTTGACAATAAGTTATTTTTATTGCGCATATAGAAGTTGAAAATCTTTATCTACGTGTAATAACAACCTCATTTGTCAACGGTTAAGTTAGAATTAAAAGAAACTATTACTAAACGCTATCTTCTGTTATGGGCAATATATTTATTGTAACTCACTTTATTGGAGCTTACTTTAGATAGTTATCACTGTTTATTCAATACAGACTTGCATCAACTTCTATTTTCATACACATATTCACTCAAATTTTATACTACGACTACTTTAAAGTTGAAATGACATGGTGTGTCTACTGTTAAAGTTAGCTGTATACTGCATCACCAGTCGTAGGTCCAACAAATTAAAGATAATAAGCTAACAGGAACTTTTTTTAAAAGGTAAAGGCGATATCAAGAATTGATGGAATGATCATATGATTATATCAGAGGAAAGAAGAGTCTCGCCTTGTTGAAATGATTTTCGAGGACTATTGCATATTTGGTAAACCCATATATCTAGGTTTATTTTGATCAGACCTATACACACCCGCTATTATATTATTACCATTTGTTACTATAGTCATATTGTATTTTGTGTATAAGGTTAGAACTCTCGGTCTCTAAACCTCCTCTCTCTCCGTCTCATCTCCTACTCTCATGCTCACGTCTCTCTTCTCTCACTCACCTCAATCAATCCTCTCTCTCTCCTCTCTCCTTCATCTTCTCGTTCTCTCTCCTCTCCTCTCTCTCTCTCTTCTATGTCTCCCTTTCCCCCCCCCCCCCTCCAAAATAATGATCTGAGAAGCGCGCGGCTTAGCATTCATTATATTTAGTTAACTACTTACTAATTATTCGTCATTTGAATTTTTTCAGTCCCAAGATCGTGTAGGAGCAACCGATTGTTCTTGATTATGTCAGCTTACTAGAATATGATCCTCTGCTAAGCATACTTAAGTACACTAGCCTTTTTGCGCAACACTTATATGAAATCTAATATATATGCATGTGAAGGACTGGGCCGTGTCAAACAAGTTTGTGTTACGGGCTAAAATGGGTAATTTAGTAAGGCCATATTGAACTATGATTTTATCAGCTTAATTCATTTGTATGTATGCTCTTTTTGTTGAATTCAAACTACCCAAGGTCACATAGCCAATTTCTTCACGGGTACAGGTGCAATCAAAGGCAACGGCCAAAATAGTTAGTTTGTTAAGCAATAAACTAAATTGTGCAATTGAGCAAGGTATATGTCAAAGAATAATCTTTAACCTAAATATGGTATCAAATTTATTACAAGGTAGCAATAGAGTACAGGAGTATCACCCATGGTGTAGGCATTATTCTAAAGGAAAAAAGACCTTCAGTTCGTGGTAAAGATCACTTTGTTGATGAACAAAAATACCCTTGGTTTGTTTTTTTTATTTCTTGTTTCATGGATATTTTCTTAAGGTTTGACTATATGTTACATGACTGAATTAAGGATGTTTATATGCATAACATTTGTGTAACGCTTAATGATCCTTAAAGATTGAGAGAGGAACATAAATGTGGTTGCTAACTTCGACCTGATCTAGTGTCAACCCTCATTACCACACAATCAGGTAATTGTTGATCGTTCTTGTTACTCTTATTGTAGAGCTCATAAACAACAACATAACCTGTAAACAGCTTAATATACATTATCACTGTACAAAATGGTATTCAATCTGACCAATTGAAATTTAACAAGATCATGTCCAAATTTGTTTTCAATCTAACTGTTTGTTCTAATTTTTAGATGTGAAGAGAAGGAATCCACTCTGGCATATTACCACCGAATACACGGCAACAAATGGGCAGAGATAGCTAAACATCTACCCGGAAGGTATACTTAATAACATCTTTCAAGGGCTTCTTTTACATTAATTTTTCTATTACATGTTTTAGTTTTCAAGCCAACAGAGATTACATAAATTCTCACCTAGTTCATTGTTGCGCAAAATGGCAAGACTGACAAAAGCAATAAAAAACATTTGACATTGTTATTGAAAGTTCATGTTAATACTCTGTAACTATGTTCGGGTCTTGGTGAGCGTTCTTGTCCCTCAGCAAGTATGCTCTCCTATAGGCATTGTTGTTTGCTTTTGGGCACTGATTTCTGTAATGCCCCATCTCTCCATAGGCATGACAAGTTACTGACACTGGCTGCAGGTTGCTTCTAGTGGTTGGCCCCTTATTTCTGTAGTTCCTAGTCAAATGACCCACCTTGTTGCAAGTCTAACACTTGATAGTGCAAGGTCCTGTGTGATGCAGGGCGCATCTTTTACACAAAGGAAGGTTTCCAGCATACCTACTATTTTCAGTTGGGGTAACAGCATAAGCCCTGATGGTTTCTTGCCTTCTATTTTGTTGTTGGTGATGATCATTGTTGCGGTTGTTATTGTTGTTGTTACAGTTGTTTTGGTAGTTGTTATTGGTGAAGGTTCTTCTATCATCAAACTGTCGTTTGTGATCATTAGTTCCCTGCACAAAATTGTACTTTATTACCTGATCTATTAACCTCTGGGTTATGGTAATGGCTTCCTCCAAAGTTTGAGGCTTTGAAGCGGTAACATTTCCTTCAATACTTTAAGGTAATCCCCCGATGAAGACTTCCATAAGTTTCTCAGAATTTGGTACCATAGTTGGACATAAAACTGCCAATTCTTAGAATCTTCTAATGTAAGTCTTGAGGTCATTTCCTTTTACAGTCAGATTGTAGAATTCATCTTCCATTTTCTTGACCTCGGTTCGGGGACAATACTTCTTTATTAAGAGCTTTTTAAATTCGGACCAGGTGATCTTGTAAGCTTCCTCTATTCCAATAGGCTGGGAGAATGAATTCCACCAGGATAAAGCTTCTTCAGTTAGAGTACTAGTAGCAAATTTCACTTTGCAGTCCTCGGTACAATTTCTACGGGAAAATACCGATTCAGTTCATTTAAACCAGCGGATGAGGCCAACATCGCCTTCTGTACCTTTGAAATTGAAAGGTTGGCAGCTCATAAACTCTTTGTAGCTACATTTTCTTGCTACATGAGTTTCTCTTTATCCGGTGTTCTGATTGGTATTGTCAGCATTTGCCATGGTAGCAGCTTGTGCTACTAGAGTTGCGGCAACACTATCAGCGACTAGTTTCCTGATGGCAGCCTGAGACATGGCTGGTGTTGCAGATGTTGGTGTCCTCTTGGGAGCCATTCTATCAAAATTTATAAGAAAACACAAAATAAGAATATATCATTGTATGGATTCTTATTTGGTACAAGTTATAACAAAGAAATACACATTCTTTGATATTACATTACAGGATATAACGAATTTTTTTTAAATGGACATTCTAACAAGCATCTAACTCATTAGGTTTCTTGGGGACTGGTTCACTTTCCAGTGGTTTCATACCGCGACCACTTAGATAACTTATCAAAGGCTAGTCTGGTGGTGGTGTAGGTGAAATCGTATGCTCAATATCTTGATCATTAATCATATCCATGATATCTGGGTACAAAGGTTTGAGAAAACCGGGTGGTAAGAGAGCCATAGTAACCTAGATACATAAAGATACGATACATCACACTACAGAATATAGGATAGACAACCACGACATACATAAATCGGTATCATAAAACAGCGAGGTATAATGGAATCACAACTTCATTATGTCATAAACAACTTGTCTACATATTTTACATAGTCAAAATTTGACAAGTGTCATTATTTATGCCACACATCCAGTGGTTGGATTCTAACAAAAGCTGTAAATGATAAGGATCTAGTCTAGTAGTCTGGTGGTCCTCCCTTGTGGTTCTTGAGCTCATGGATCTTGTCCAGAAGACTCTTCATATCTGATCGGTAGCGAACCTGGATATCCACGATGAGTATCTCTAAAGTAGAAGTCCTGACGCGAGCAAGAACAATCTCGTCGTCATGCCTTATTTGCTCTCTCTGAAATCCATAAATCTAGGTACGGGCTTCTTGAAGTTCAGTTTCTAGTTGGTCAAAATCTCACTGTATGATGACTCGACCATTACCAAGACCTTCTATCTTATCTTCCATGTGCTTAATGCGCTCAAGAGGGAGCTCATCTAAGTGATTCAAAATAGTCTCGATATGTTCCTCATGATGCTCCAGGTGAGTCTTATGAGAACTCTCTCCCATCTCAAATACCTGAGGTAGGGCAGAAAAAATCAATAGAGGAGGATGATAGGAAACGGGCTCGTTTCTGAGGTGGTAAAATCTTTTCGGGAAGAAAGAAATCTCGGGGATCAAATAGTGGTGATGGTGGTAACACTGGAGATGGAGGCAAAATAGTTGGTGGAGCAATAAGAGCTCGTGGTGATGGAATAGTTAATTCATCATTAGTAGCATTAAATGCTTGCATGACCTTCATATATGGATCATCGTGGAAAGGTGAGATGGCTAGCGAAGCCAAAAGATCCTTAGATAAATCCTCTGAAGGATCAGAAAAGGTGTTTCTCGGTGAAGCTGGGAAATAGTTTAGTGAAGCCGGGGTATAGTCAGGAGTATTCATAGAGGAAAAATCATCCTCAATATAGGAATCAGATAGGACGATAATAGGGTGGGTGGATGTAGACATAATTCTGTAACAACCCAGTGGAAAATAACATAAGTTATTTTATATAATAGTTATGTATCTTTACATATTATTCAGGAAATGTAGTGGCACGAAGGACTTTCTAGGATGGAAAATGGTTATAGTTTAGGTTTTAACCTTGTTCTCTATAACCTAGGCTCTTGATACTAATCTGTAAC